>JAWZYV010015363.1:0-54623 GCA_038373885.1 Cheiracanthium punctorium
TTAAAAAATTTAAAAGCTGCCAAAGATGTATCTGCATTTATTTTTTTTTCTTTTATGAATTAGAAATCAAGTTTAAATGAGTGTATAATTTTAAAACACGTATATGGATTATTAACTTATTTTGTTTCGCTTTTTCAGAGTTGCACAAAATATGTTTTTAATTATGTTCGGTTATTTTACCCTTTATTTTATTGTAAAATGTATTTATATTTTGATTTAATCAGTATTTTACTCTAAGAAAAATTTATAAATGACACCGTAAACATAAAACTCCGAAGAAAAATTAAAACCTTACTTTTTTGTGTTACACGTATATTAAATACGAAAACGGTAAACTACTTTATTCATAGCTGTTTTGTCGCCTAAAGATTTTAAATAGCATTGTGATTGGGCAGATGTATTTAGTGCTGTTGCTCTAAATATTTTCTTTAATTCTGGCTGACATTCCAGGAACAAAGTTCTTTTGTTTCTTTTAGGCCAAATAGTGGACGTAATAAAAAGAGAAACAGGTATGACTGTTACCTATAGACACCCTCCCCCCCCCTTCCTTTTATTTTTCTTTGCTTGTTTAACACAATTTACAAGATTCTTTCAATGGAAACATATACGCCCTACAGCAAATATAAAACCCATCTCCAATACACTGTATAAGATTTGTGAATAGCTATTTAATTGATTTCAAATTATTAGGTGAGATGCTTTATTGCAGCTAATATGCTTCTGTCTCGATGAGGCCAAAACAGCTGCAATATACTTATTTTTATTTATCTCAGTTTCTTTTGTATTACGACTGCAATATATATAATTTACAATTCAAGAAGATTCTTTTCTGTTGTGCAGGATTTTTTCCACTTCAAGATCATTACTTGAAGAGAATACTGTATGCGTTTTATCAATCAAAACTAAAAAGCGTTAATAGGATGCAAACAATTTTATTGTCTATGGAATGCATTTTTTAAACGGTGATTTGATTACATACCTCCACAGACTAAATTATCTTTAGGTGAGTGTAATTTTAGCTAGTTTTCAATTTTCCATTTACTATTTTAATTGGATGTAATGTTATCGTGGTGATAAATATCTATACATTTTCACAGCTAATGAATATGTATATAATGTTTCCGGAAATATATCATCCGCTTTAATGAACTATTTTTTAAACTATTTTTAATATTTTCTTTACTTGAAAATTTAGTCTACTGTTTCAAAAGATAATAATTTAAATCTTAGGTTTTGCTGATTAAAATTTGGAATAAATGCATATTAATTTAAATAGATTTTCAAGGAATTTTCGGATCGAAATTGATTAGACTTTCGGAGAATTGGTAGATTTCTAGTGTCTGTGTTGTGTAGGAAAAACAATAATTATGCACATTTATATATTAGAAAAAAATAAGACAAATTTTAGTATCCTATCAAGCTTTCATTAAATAAAAATATTACTTTAATATATAAAATCCTTTATTAATTAAATAAATTCCTACCGAGTATTGCTGCAATTTGTTTGAAATCATTTAGGTATGAGAAATCTTTTCATTAGCTTGGCATTTGTTTATTTTTCTTTAGATTAAAGGTAATGAAAGGAATTTTCGAAAGAATTAGTGTTTCCTTTGAATTTATAAGAAATAATTAAATTATAAATGAATACAAACAGAAACGTAAATATTATACTAACAAATGAAAAATTGAATATTCTTTTCCCATTAGTGAATTAATTTCCAGTTTTTTAATTAAAATTCTGTTAGTGAAGAACTAGATCTCGGGTACAAAGAAAATTATTATAAATTCCATATACAAAAAAATCCGTTATTACATAATGCATCCAAGTCAAATGTTTTTTTAATGCAATAACTATTAATTGAAGAACAGTTTTTACAGAGCTAAACTTTTATGATTCCCTTGTTTTATATTTAAAAAATTCCCTCTCTGTTTTTATCAATCACATTTTTTTTAAATGTGGGGCCTTAAAAATGCCTTTGAGGAATTGGCCACTGGAAGGAGTTGTTGTTCACTTTATTATGGGGGCACCTAGTAGGTGGACCAACGTTGCTCCTATGAAGTGAAGGACACACTGACATCCATGCCAAGTCGGGGATCGAACCTCGACCACCGAAAGTTTAACCCGAAACTGTAGTACTGTGCTTTACCCACCATACGATCGAGTCGGCTTATTGATTACAATCGATACCAAAAAAAAAAAAAAAAAAAAAAAACTGATGATACTAGCTTAGGTCATTAACATTTACATTTCAATTTTAATTGAATAACACCGTAATTCAATTAAATGCATTGCTTTAGTGTAAAATATTTTATATTATTTATACAGTCGAAACTATCTAGACTTATTATATAGTAATCTACAGAGTTCTTCCACAATCTCAATTCCAGTGGTTATGTAAATTTAGACCCTTAATTTGTAGACGCTGAACAACTGCTTCAATTGTTCATATTCTTTGAAATGATAAATTTTTGTATGATTGACGTTAAATTTAGAAATCATCCTTAAATTTCCCTATATAGGCATCCATATATGCGATAACCTTGAGCAGGTCCCAAAGGCTCGTTTCTGAATCACTTCACTACGTGGTACTAGAAGTGAAATAAACAATAACCGGAAACTTGAAATTGCATATTAGCTTTATGTTATTTGTGTTAAAATGCATAGTTTAGAGGGGGGAGAGGAAATTATCAATACCGTCTAGATGCAGAAAGTCTAACAACTGAAGCTTTGATATCTTCTCTAGATATTCTTCAATGACTTCATCAGAGTTGTATTTTCAAAAAGTAAAATTTCTGCTGGATGCTACTAATATTAGAAAATATCTTATTTTAAAGATAAAATTAATGTACGTTTCTGATACAAAATAATTCATTGTGATCTACTTCTGTATCATATTACACAATTAGTGATGGTCGAAAATTGACATTTGTCGTAAAATTATATTTTTTTATCTCAAATCATTAAAAAGTTTTATGAGTGAGAAAATTCACCACAAATTAAAAATAGATATACTGTGACAGTAAAACTCATGACGTCATATAAGAAGATCTAGTGATTACGTCAAAGCTTCAGTTGTAAGGATTTCTATACATTTAGGGTGTTGAAACTATTCGTTGGAAAAGTAGTCCATACAGAACGAAATCAAACTACTAAATTTTAAAGATTTGGTATTATTTTTTTAATTTTTAGTATTCGGTAGGAAATTTTACGTAAAAAAAAAAAAACAAAAATTCTGAATGAGCCTTTCTATTTAGGAGGTACCAGGACAGCATCCCGGTTAACTAAATCCGGCCCTGACATAAGCTGTCTCTCTTCATATTGATGTACGTATAGCACAGCACTGTGTGGCGAGTGTTATAGCAACAGTCTTTACACAAGTTTCATATCCAACGGGTTCAAACGCAGGTTCCAGGAGTTGACCGATGACGAATGGCAACTCAATGTCGTACTGAGAGACATTCAGCATGTGTTCTGTTCACTGTTATTTTTTAATTATTCGTGTTTGGTAGGAAATTTTATGTTAAACATGTCTATATGTATGAACATTTCTTCTGGAGGAGGCTGGGGCAGCGTCCCGGTTCACTAAATCCGGCCCTGACGTAAGCTACCCCGTTTAATATTGATGTATAACACAGCACTGTGTGGCGATTGTTACAGAAAGCCTTTACACACGTTTCATATCCGACGGGTTCAAACACAGGTTCCAGGAGATGGCCGACGACGAATGGCAAACTCAATGTCGCACTGAGAGACTTCCCAGCATGTGTTATGTTCACGGGCTAAGCTGTGTTTTCTCTTGAAGTTGCTATTAACGCATTAACGCTCATAATAGCAATTTTCGAACCCATGAGAATCCAAGAGTTACACGGACTCGTTCAGCGAAACGACAGTTCATCATAAACGTACGGGCAGGCATCGTTGGGAAAACCCTGATGGGGCCATATCTTGTTTTCACGACTAGACAGTCGTACTTAAATGATTTTGTTGTAATACGTCTTACTGGATTTACCGAACGATATTCCTGTATCTCTTCGAGATCGCTTTTGGTTTCAGCACGATGGTGAGCCCTCACATCGGAGCCACTTTGCTCGAGAATATATGAATCATTACTTTTCGGCACCCTAGATTGGTAGGGGTCCACAATTGCTAGGATACCACGATCCCCTGATTTTTTCCCTACTGTTTTCTTTCTGTGGGGGATTCGTAAAAGTCAGAGTGTGTTTGTATTGTTGTAGATGACAGGAATTTTGAGCATCTTCTGTATCGTTATACAAATAGTGATCGTTAAACCTGTTTGTGTAATAAACATCTGCAGTGATTTATTTCGTATTTTTGTCTGGTTGACGTGCATGCATGACGTTTCCGCATGCATATTTCGATGTAAAAATGATTTTTTTTCGGTATGCCAAACCTACCCTTAAGTTTACCGGAACGTTTTGGAAGCATCTTGTACACATACACCCACACCATTTATTTCATTCCTTTAAAGGGTAAATAATATCACAATATGTTAATTTGATTTTTAATACCTATTTGTCTTTTTTAGCGTCTTTTTACAATAAAAATTACCTTACTTTCTTTCATCATCTCTCACTTTAAGATGGGCAATTTTAATCAAACTCCACGTTTTTTTTTATTAGATTCTTTATTCAGAGTAACTTTAATACACATTCAAAATTGAATTTGTAACAATGTAGCTTATTGGGATTATATTACTTTCAAAACATGGGGGTAAAAGATTAATGTATATTAGATGAAAGTATTGCATATTAAATAAAAGATTAATATCTATATTTCCAGTAAAGCCTACATTTATGCAGTAGTTCATGCGACTGGGAAGAAACCAGGATTAATCTAAATTTCAATGGGTTAATCTGAATACACACAAGGAGACAGTATTTAAAATTTCAATATTTGTAAAGTTTAAGAGAATGTGTTACGGTGCACTTAACCTGTAAGATTTTTAATTACAATTGCAGATTTTTACGGCTTATGCAGGAGTAGTGAAATTATTGTAAAATAAGAAAATGAATGTACGATATTGGATAATACATTTTTTTTTTTTTAATTTCTAAAGACATATTTAAAAAATTCCTGTTTAACTTCAGAAATGGAAAGACTGTACTTAAAATTAAGTTACTAACCGAGATTTAGCCACGAGTACAGTTTGCGTGCAGATAAAATGAATAAAAAATACGTATTAATTATAATTTTATCATCTTAAAAATAATATGTAATTTGTAAGTGGAATAATCGATTTGATCAGTAAAAATATTTAGAAAAACTTCGGTAACGTGTATTTCTTAAGTCCTACTGATATTGTAAAACATAGAATTTACATAAAATAAATAAAAGCTTTGTATAAAAAACGCGTAAAATGACACTTATAGCAATGTACGATCCTTTCGACTAAAAATTCGTTTTATAGCTGTAAACATCATTTTATTATTCACAGCCATTACAAAATCATCTTACAATATTTTCTTTACAAACTTTTTTTCACTAAAACTTTAGAACACCAACAATAGGCGAACTACTGGATAAAATGAAAATCGTGAGCCCGCGCCATGGAGTTAGTTGGGTGGATTGTAACTAAAAAGGATGACGATGCTTTGACGTCATTTTACGATTGTTACAGTTTAATGTTTCTCAGTCAAAGCCCTTCGTCCCACAAAACAGTGGGAACTAATGATCTTGATGAAAAACTTCGGGGTCACTTTATGTTCGAGGCCCTGTTATATTCGGGACAATACAGTAGATAAACAGCAACAGACAGAATTAGGTATATTAAACGATACAGAATTCGATTTACTTTTGAGCATTCCTTGGACATATTTGAGGTGCTTTAATGTATGTGTACAAAATGTGGTTAAATTTGTATTTCTTAAGTCCGTAATTATATATTAAATCCTATTTTCATATATAGAGCATTTTTTTCCTCATTGAAACATCATTTTCCAATAATTTTATATTTAAATATTAATTCCTAGTAAATTTAAGTATTTTCGTCATCATAAATACGAACAGTTTAGTTTATGATAAAAAATATTTTTAAATATATATTTTCGATTTTTCTTTTTTTAAATCCAGAAAATTACCGAAAACGATCAACCTATTTTCTTAAAATATACATTAGTAAATGATTTAGAAATAGTTTACCTTATATGTTTTAGAGACAGAATAAACATTATTATATCAATTTTAAAGGTATTTGCGTCATTCCTTTGTAGAATTTGTTTAACTTAAAGTGTAAAACTTTTATTCTTTCTGAATGTTTATGTTTTAGAGCTCAACAGTAAATAAACATTTCATCTCCAACTGTCACATTTTTTCCCTTCATTTCAAATTCAAGCAGTTTACAAATATTTATAAAAAAGTAAACAAATATTTTTAAAAAATCATGAAATAGATTTGATTTTTCTCAAAAACACGCAAAACTTACTGAATTCAATTGAAAAGGACAACTTTGTTGCCCAAGAAACCACAAAAATGCCGGTACCTGTTAATTCAACTCGTCTTTCAAAAGTTATCCTGCAAAATAGTTCATTTCGAATTTCTCTCTTTCAAGGAATGTTTTCCTTTTCTTGAATAGCTTCCTCGCTGTCTACTAGAAAATATAAAACTGTCAGAAAACACCAAAGAAGCAGGAAAACATTACATTTTAAAGGATTCGCTTCTTGTTGAAAATAAATTACGAAAACTGATCAAGTGTTAGCAGTAAATAGCACAGATGCAGCTAAAATTCTGAAATGTTTTGGATATGTGGAAGTATTTATACCAGAATTTGAAAATGAATCTTGTGATATTAATCACATGAAATTGTAAGTCATCTTGGAAAGTAGTTTTTAGTAAATTTTTTGACTAAAGGATTTATTAACTTATCTCAACAATTTCGACATTTACTCAATAGTTTTTGATCATTTATTAACTTACATGAATCGTTTTTCGAGTTGATTTCGGCATGCAAAACGTCACCTTTTGAGTAGCGTAAGTTTAATTTCGCTAACCCTCTACATATATCTCTCTATTCTAAAAAATAAGTAATGGCCGCTCTCGCCGCCGCCGCCGCTTTCAAGAGCTTGTTCGGCTATCTCCTCCTAAACCGTGTGGATTTGAGTTTCGACTAACTGGTCCACGGACCCGAAAAATTCCGAGGAACTCGATAAGCTGACTTAAATTTAAAAAATCGAGGTGTTTTAGAAGATTTTAATAAAAAAATGAAAAAATAAATATAATGGTTTGCCAGTTTTTGCAAAAAATCATTCATTCCTTTGCAACAAAGCAATTCCAAGTATGTAGAATGGCGTGAAATTGACAAAAATGAAATAGAATTACACCCATTTTACGCCAAATTAAAAAGTATATGAAATAAATAACTCAAAGTGTGTTACACAAAGTTGACAATTTTCAAATACTAAGTTCGCTTAGACAACAGGAGTTTATAATTAGCGATTATTAGTTTTTCCAAAACAGAATAACTAATTCTAACTGCTTTTAAGACCGCCATCTTGGCATTAGGCACGATCTAACAAAATGGTATCTTTCCAAGCAGGGTGAATCTAAACCGCGAGTTCTACAATATTAGAACCCAGTACCTTGAAAATGAAAAATAATTAAAATGCAGATTATTTTAGAGCCAGTTCGGTCCAGCTGGAGTATTTGCTACCAGTAGAAATATTGGGAGGCGCTAACTATGCCATTATAGCAGTTATAGTACACTTTGGTTATTTGCCAGCGCGGCGAGAAGATATAATTCGTGGTGCTAAATGCGCCAATCTGCAAAGGACTATGCATATGAAAATATGGATAACGGTTTTCCGGGAACCTTACATGAGCAGTAATTATAGGTTGTGAGCATGTGTAAATAGCCAAATAACGTAATGTCGCCATTGATGGCAAGCTATCCTAGCTGTTTCGGATTTTCAATCAAAGAAAACATTTGAAGTGCCGTTTTCTTAGAGATAAGTATTAACTATATATATACGCAAGTCGCCAAATTATGAAAAATCGCCATAATTGGCTAATACGCAAGGTGTTTCAGGGGTTTCACATAATTAAAAATAGTGCGAAGTTTAAATTTTTATGTTCCAAGAAACATGCAAGAACCAAGCAATGTGAAGCTCGGTAACATTCTATCAGATCCAACCTTTGAGATTTGTTTGTTGAAATTATGCATTTTTTACGAATTTTTACATATTAGGGGCCGAATGACTCATACGAAAAGCGAGGGTAGCGAATCTAGGTGCCTTCCAACCTAGTAAAAAAAAGAAAAAAAAACATTTTATCACGCCTTGTTTAACTCCGGACTTGGGCGTGGATGTTATCTTGTCAGTCCATTCTTAGGAGGTAACGCTGGCCGCCCATGAGATGCGTAATTATCGCCTTCATAAAAGAATCGCCTTCATAAAAGTATCGCCTTCATAAAAGAATGAACAATCTTTTTGGGGGCCGTTGTAGTGGCAATACCGAATTGTCAAGTGCCTACTCGTTGCTATTTTTACTTTCCGAACATGTACCATGTAAGGAAAGTATTGTAATCATGAAAAAATTCGACTTCGAGATTTTGGTGTATTTACACGTTTTGAGGTCTTCTGAATTCATTTATGCTATTTTTACGAGATGTGTGTGTGTGTGTGTGTGTGTGTGTGTGTGTGTGTGTGTGTGTGTGTGTGTGTGTGTTCCCCTAAGGTGGAAACCGCGGACTTTTATGAGTATACACACCTTCTAACCGAGGACTTTTCGAAACCGAGGACGTCCTCGGTTTCTGAACATAGAAAATTCTTATTGTACTAGGATATTTAAGTTAAATTTAGTATGGTGACAAATTTTTAGTTGATTTTATTTTGAGTCCCCAGTTTCCGGGAAAAGTACACATTTTGGTGTGTAACGGTGTGTATGAAACCCGAGGTTGAAATTATCGGAGGTCCTCGGTTGAGCGGTAAAAAAAAGCATCACGTGACATGGGAGGGATTTTGGGAGCTTTTACTACGGAGGCGGGGCAAAGTTACTACGAGGTCAAAGGTGATTACTATAAGGCGTAGTACAATAAAGTAAGGAGTTTGATTGGTCGTTCGATTTTTAAGTGAAATATGCTTATAGGCAGTAAAATTAAGTTGCGATGTTAGGAAAAACGGTGGGAACCATGTTTTTTGTTTGTTTGTTTTCTTGTTGTTTTATGAACTGCACGTCTCCATAGAGTTTTTTTTCTCTTTCTTTCTTAATCACACCAGGCATTAGCGAATGGTGCGATCAAAATGTGCCGGACACTACGCTTCGTGATTTCTGAATATATTTTTTTTCTTTTTTAAGAATAAACTAATGTTCCCAATAAAGTTTCTGCAAGAAAAAAAATCCTACATTTAAAAAAATAATAAAAAATTAGTAACTGTTTGCATTACTCCGTATTTATCTCAGATGTTAGGGACAGTCTTTACGCCTTTAGTTTTAACACTGCGAAATAAAATGATAATGATGGGAATGTGATGCACTGAGATTGCAGCGAAGAACATTAAAAAGTGTATTTAATTTATATTGTTTTATGTGTCCGCATGTATAATTTTACTAAATGCTTTGTAAAAATCAAATTTGTAAGTATCTTTGAATTTTTTTAAAGTCTCAACACATATTTCAGGGTTTATTTTTAATTAAGATTTTAAAACAGTTTATTTTATTTTATTTTACTGATGTCCTTTTAAAATTGTTGTCAGCTAAACTTACTTTAGCCAATATTATCACCGCAAAGGCACACGAATGGTAATAACGAAAAAAAAAAAATCATTTTTAAGGTATCGATTACAAAACACTTTCCAACACAATCTAATTAAATCACGTACAGAACCGGTTTTAGGGTGGAGTGAACGGTGAGACCGTACAGAGCGCCTCTGTGGGGACGCCAAAATACCTTACTTTATATTAGACATACGTACATTTGAGTGTCCATATGTTGTTTAAAGTTTCGTTTTAACCCCCTAAATACTTTCTAGCTGCATGTGTGGGTTTAAGGGGAGGGGGCGCATTTTTGTATTTCGCACGACTTAGAAAAATCATAGAAAAATACCCAGGTCCGGCATTAATCCCGTACTACTGCTTGACGGATAATAAATGTGTTCCTCCCATCGTTGCAAAAATGAGGTGGTAGCGATTTCTTTTCTTTGAACTCTTTAGACCTATGTTGGTCCAGCAAGCTCCGAAGTAACAAAGTATAGAAGGCGTTGTTGTTATATCTTTACAATAATAGAAGCGAACAGATTAAACCAAATAGGATATTTATTTATTTTAATGGTTGTCCTTATAATCTATGAGACCTATTTTGTTCACCCTTTTAAAAGAGCTGACTTTGCTACCTTCAGTCAGCTACCATTCACTCTTTTCGACGGAGAGCATTATTTCAAAAATATCTGGAATAGGCTCTTAGTCTTTTATTTGCTTTATCGAGGTTCAACTATATAGGTACGCTATAATAAAGGATTTATTTATTTGCCAGGCGAGGACAGCTCCCGTCACTGAATATGTCGTTTAGAGCTACTTTTAACAGTCATTGACTTTCCCCCCTTATATAACAGAACCTCATGCACTTAGCATTGAGCTCGTAAAACAAAGTCGCCCTAGTTTTGGAAGACCATTTATTCAACAGAGGACTTCCTAGACTCTCTGAATACATACATTCAACCGTAGGTGCACCCATGGAGGGAGCTATGGGGTCTAAAGTCCGCCCCCCCCCTCCTCTAAAGCAGTAGATTTGGAACAGAAAAGCTTTTAAAATTGTCACAATCAAATTAAAAGATTTTAACTTTTAAAATTGTCTTCAAATTACTTCTAAAATATTTTTAAAAAGGGCGTTGGTTTTTAAATAAATACTTATAGTTAGTGTACGAAACACAGTAATTTTTTCGGTTAAAATGTCACTGAAAATATCAGATAATTAATTATGACTCTATAACAAGTTACGTTGACAGTGAGCTTGTGTTCTCTGGGCAACTGGTACAGAATATTTTGCGTTATAAGAGAGTTATAACTATAATCGAAGTCACTATAACGGAGTAACGCAAAAAAGCGTAATTTTTTGCTGTCATTTTAAGAGAATTGTCATTTAAAGGGTGAAAAAAATGTTTCATAATCCTTGCAAAGTAGGGAAAATACGGGCAGGCACAATATTAAATACTATAATTCGATAAATATTGTAGCATCCAGAGCCCCATCAAGCTAAAACTGGGCCCAGGGCCAAATATGCATTCGGGACCTACCCCTTTCTTTTAATACTATTACAACTTTTTTAAAATTTTGATGCATTACAGTATATTACATTAACATATAAATCAGGACTAATACGCATTCATTGTTTGATTTTACTATATTTATTAGACGAAAAAACTAAACTGTGCCAAATTTAATGAAATAATATTTTATGAAATATTTGTAAATTTTTTAATTAAAACTAAAAAACAAAGTGGCCCCTGATAATCATCGGCCCCTGGGCCGTGGCCCGTGCGTTAATCAGGCCCTGTTAGCATCTCAGCTAAGCTTTTGTCTTCGGCTTCAGGGTTGATAAACTATAACTAAACGAAAATAACATTCTCTGTGCTATTTTTGAAATTTTCATTTTATCATTACATTTTGTACACAAAAAAAATTACTTCCCCCCCCCCTTCGAAGGAATTTTTTTAAAGTGGTCAGTGGGTAAACTGGAAGTGGAGAAGTGGCCCGCGAGTGAAGTTGAGTTGGGAACCACTGCACCCCTCCCAAACAAAAATCCTGGTGACGCCACTGCATTCAACAGAGGACTCCCTGAACACACACATTCAACAGAGGACTCTGCTCAAACACACACCTTCAACAGAGGACTTCCAGAACACACACCTTCAACAGAGGACTTCCAGAACACACACATTCAACAGAGGACTCTGCGTAAACACACACCTTCAACAGAGGACTTCCAGAACACATACATTCAAAAGAGGACTCCACGTAAACACACACATTCAACAGAGGACTTCCTAATCACACACATTCAATAGAGGACTCTTAACACATACATTCAAAAGAGGACTCCACGTAAACACACACATTCATTAGAGGACTTCTAAATACATGCATTCAACAGAGGACTTAGCCAGACTTGTGTCTACGGTTAATTTTTCTTTTTCGCCTTAATACAACCCGCAAAAAAGTTAATATTAATGACTTTGCTTAATATAAAATGCCTGAGAAATATTTATTTATTGACTTATTTGGTCTTTATATATATATATATATATATATATATTTTAATTTCTGGAATTTTCGAATTTTTACTCCTCAAGTATGGGCCGTACGGGTCGGGCCGGGCCGTGATGTTTGTTACAAATGTGTTACGGGCTCCGGCCGGGCCTACAAATTAAAGAATCATCGGGCTCGAGTCGGTCCGGAACTCAATTTTTAGGCCCGTGCAGGTCTCTAAGTTGCGGACCTACCACAGGCTGGGGTTAGTTTTACTGGTGAGCGGAAAAAAAAGCCACTTTTAATGGTACTCTACTTTTAATAGTTTTATGATGTAACATAGTCGTTATATGCTAGTCGATGAGGAAAGGAGCGTAGCCAGAAATTTTTTTCGGGGGGGGGGGGGTTGTATAATTTGTATTGATAAACTTAATTTCTTATTGACGACAAAAATCTGAAAGCTCTTAATAACTAATTTTGAAAGTTTCGGAGGGCGATATATCCCGATATCCCACTCCCTGGTGACGCTCCTGCAGTGACGTAGGAAAAGGGGGGGGGAAGGCATTGTGGCTCGAGCCCTCCCCCATACCTTTGGAGGATGATAGAAAATAACCATATATCGATGTCTTTTTCAGTGTTCAGAATCCATGAAAACATAGTGTGACCCCCCCCCTCCCCCCAAACCTACTGAGTCGCTACGCTACTGAGCCCCTATTGGATTGAGGGGAGACCTAGCGTTGAGCTATGGCTTATTATTACTGGTTTTCTTTTTAGTGCAAGAGTTTATTCTGATTGATGGTAATTTATCCTTTTAGCTCTTTGTTTTTAATAAATTTTAAAATAAGAACGATTTATAAGTATATATATATATTGATATACAGGGTGTCCAGCCTTAATGTGACCCAATAGCTAATTTGCGAACCGTTCGGTTTAGATATGCACTTCCAATTTGAAAAATGTTTTAAAAAAGGTAAATAATGTTTTCACGTGCTTTTCGAACTAAAAAACCCATTTACAAAAAAATTACAAAAATTAAATTTTTGTACGGTCCCCAGGTCCTATCATTTATATTTAGGAAAAGATGCAGTACACAAAAACAAAATAAACACAAAAAGTTTCATTTTATTACAATAAAAACTGACCGAGTTATGGAACTTTGAAAATCATACATTTCATCCATTTTCTCGGCCATTTTCAAGACGGTCCCTTACTAGCTTCTTGAAACTGGCCGAGAAAATGGATGAAATGTATGATTTTGAAAGTTCCATAACTCGGTCAGTTTTTATCGTAATAAAATGAAACTTTTTGTGTTTACTTTGTTTTGTGTACTGCATCTTTTCCTAAATATAAATGATAGGACCTGGGGACCGTATAAAAATTTAATTTTTGTAATTTTTTTGTAATTATTTTTTTTTTTTTTTTTTTTTTTGGTTCGAAAAGCGCGTAAAAACATTCTTTACCTTTTTAAAAACATTTTTCAAATTGGAAGTGCATATCTAAACCGAACGGTTCGGGAATTAGCAATTGGGCCACATTAAGGCTGGACTCCCTGTATAAATATTTCTAGTTTTGAAAATATTAAATTTACACAATGATACTCTTATTTAAAGATGCCTTTTTAAAAATTAAATTATGGTATTAATAAGCCAAAAACAACTTTTAAAAAATCTTCTTTAAATTAAATGTTAGTGTAATTGTAATGTTTTTAAAAAAATTTTAAATGCTGAAAAAAAAACACTTTTTAAAGGAAACTTGTTTAAAATGATTTAAAACTCATTTCTTAAAATATAAAATATTGGCTATATATAACTGTGATTAAAATTAATAGTTAATTAGTTTTGTTAGAGTAGTTAATTAGTTTTTTAGAATAGTTTTAATAATTATATGTTTACTATTTTTGATATTGAAAAGCTTATATCCCTCACAGACTTTGATTAAACATCTGTAAGCCTTCTTATGACAAAGCTTAAACTTTCTACATCACCTCATTAATGCGAGGGAGTATATTTTACTTATTGGGAATTTCTGTAAGAGGGCTGTATAAAAAGTAAAAGTTTGTAATTCCTTACATTTAATTTCCTGAAAATTTTATTCGACACCATAAAGTAACTTTGTAATTATATATGTCTAAGATCAATATTTAAAGAAGAAAATCCTAGGTCAGTGCTTTTAAGACACCCTAGGGATTGGAAGGAATTATGATTTCTATCTAATTATTGTGTTCTATTTAATTAATGTGCGAGGGCTGACTGCTTAATTAAGGCATGCCTTGGCGGAGAACTTTTTGAGGGGTTATAACGCTTATTCAGGTTACAACTGGAGAAAACAGTTGCGCCGTAGACCAGGACCCTGGACCTGCACACTTCAGCCCTTTACCAAATTGTCATGAAATTAGTAAAAAGTATTATAATGCAAAAGGTTAAAAATATTTTTTAAGCTTTATAAGTTAAATTTATATCTTATAAAGCTCTTTCTCTTGCCCCTCTTTGATATGCCAAAAAAAAAAAAAAAAAAAAAACCATTAAAACATGAAAAAAATAAAACCCTCTCCCCATACACACCTATGTGTTAATTGAAATCCCAATTTAATAGGGATTTTATTTCTTTGATATATTAACACTTCTATGTCATCAGCGTACCAGAATGCAGTTTTGGGGTCATCTAATTCAGTGTTTCGATACCTTTAGTCCTCTTATCTGTTCATGTATTAGCAAGACGTAACAAGAAATTCACCTTATGACCTCCTATTCACAGCGTTGCTCCCTTGCAATACTGAGAAGTAACGTTCGACCCAGAAGGAAAATATTCAGAGATATTATAACGTTGCACATATAATACTACTTTTCAGCGTTTAAAAAATTATTTTAAAAGTCTAGCTTAGTTTAAGATAATATCTCATAATATTAGTTTTTTATTGTATATATTATATGTAGATTCACCAGTTTAAATAACCCCTTTTCCTTGATCTTAAAGACTTATTTATGCCAAACTTAAGGTTAATGAAATCATGCTGAAAGTCGTTCCAACTTCTAAAATTATTAAAAGTCTTGTTCCATATTACTTCACTAAAAATATTTACACTATCATCCCCCCCCCCGGAAAGAAAATATAAAATATAAATAAATAAATAAATAAAAATAAGGTACTGCGGTCTCTTAATTTTTTTTTTTTTAATTTTCTTTCCAAATCAAAGAAAAACATGAACATTTAGCTCAGCCAGTTGTAATTTAAAAGGTCGGTAACATCAAAGAAAGTACAGCGGGAAGAGAGGATACAGAAAATAGATAATGTGCACTGGGCTTCATTGTAATGTATTTCAAACCCTGCAAGAAAAGCGGATTTTTAACGGTCCGTAATGGTCGTTTTCAGGGCCCGATTATGACCAACAGGGCCCCCGGGCATTGATGAATTTGGGGGTCCCCATCTATAAAATTTATTTTCTTTTTCATAAAATTTTAACTTATAAAAGAATATTTCAGAACAACATTTGAAACTGGGGGCCCTTTCGAACCGGGGGCCTTGGGCAAAGTCCCGATTTGCCCATGCGATAGGGTCTGGTCGTTTTTACTGGACCAACAAACAAAACAAAAGTACTTGTCAGTGCTAAATGTACCTTTAAGATTCTGTAATGATTTAAATGCCAAACACGGCCCTTTTATCTCCCTCTAACGCAAAAATCAGTCACACCGCACTAGGGTCGGAGCTGCCGAGAGGGGAAAACTTCTGGAGAGCCTGGGTGATGGTCACGTGAATGGTCTGTGACGTCACGCTAAAGGATGGGATTTTTGCTGGTTATCGTATTAAAAGCAATGAGGATTTTGGACATCATGCTGGTAGTTTAACGCTGTCGTTCTTTTGTTTAAAGGTGTGTAAGCAATCTGTGTACATAATACACTTATACTACAAACCTAAAATGATAAAAAAAGCGTTATTTAAAAATATATTACTATTTAAACTATTTATTTTTCTATCTATATAAATGCCTTCGTCTTGCTGCGTTCCCGGCTCCAAGTCAAAATGTAAGAAAATGTCAAAGGGTGAAATGGATGCGTAGGATTCCTAGAAAAAATCAGACGCCTAACAAAAATACATACGTTTGTATAAAACATTTTAATGCAAACGATATTATAAAAGAGAATAAAATTCAGAAGCCCGATGGTTCTTTTTTGATTATAAAAAGAGACAAATATTAACTGGCGCCAAATGCAACACCCAGCATTTTCCCAAATTTGTCGTCATATTTATCAAACTCCATCAAAAAAAGTAAAAGAGTTAATCCAGAAGAAAGGAGACAAAATCAATTAAAAGGAAAATCGAAGATTGAAAAATTTAAGGAAAAAAATGATTTGATCAGTTCCATTGAAGATCTGGCAGAGAAAATTATATTAAAAGCTCCATGGCAGTGCTTTATTCAGCAAGAATTTGCAGTAGATGAAGCTGGATGTTGACACAACACCCATTTCACTGTCATCGAGCTTAAAAAAATTTCTGATCTTTCATTTGAATTATTTACTAATAATAATCGAGTTGAAGAACTTATTTTAACCGGACAATTGGATAAAGAGAAGGAATAAGGAAATATACCCAGATAAAGGATTTGCTTTTTTATACACAAAAAGGAAAATAAAACAAAACTGGAACTAGAATGTATTTTAGAGCAGCTCTCTTCCTTTATCCACCAAGAAACTGAAATAGATGAAGTTATGCTTCATAAATTTAAACTATTAGAAGAACAAATTTAATTAACTTTTAGGAATCCTTAGGCCAGATAGTACAGTCCTGAGTTAACCGCATGGGCATTTTCCATTTATATAATGTCGCCAATTTGTTATCGAGAAATTTATAATCTTGGATTTTTATGTCACCCACATGAAAGAAATCAATGAAAACTTTCATCTAATATACAGTTTGAAGGTACTATTGAAGATATAGAAAAAAGTATTTTTTTTTACGAAAAAAGGCGGAAAAATTAGAGCCATATGAGCTATCTGTTGATGCAGCCTCAAATTACATACAACTCAATACAGCCTCAAACTAACTATGCTAATGATTTTTTGTCGGGATTTAGCTTAAATAAAAACACCCAAAAAGAGAACAGCATCCAAAGCTGTATGATCTCTATTTTCGAAGATATTGTTGCCTTATTTCCTGTTCGAAATATGACTGCAAAAGACCTGTGTGAATTGACTAAAGTATTTATCAGGAATGTAAGAAACGCAGATTTCAAGATCATATCTATAATTGCGGATAACAACAGAATAAACCGTAATATGTGTATTGAAATAAGGGGGGGGGGGAGGTGAACTGAAATCAAGCGTACTCTTTGAAGATTCTGTTGAATAAATTTTTATTTTGTTTGATTCTGTGCACATTTTGAAAAGCACAAGAAATAACTTATTATGATTAGTAATTAATATAAATATTTCAATTAATTTTCAGTAATTAGTTTTTAAAAGTACAATTAAATACATTAAAAACAAAGAAAAAATTTATAAATTTTGTTAAAATAACGTAGAATCAATAAAGATTACAAAAAATCACAGAGTTATTTGTAGGGTGTCGTATAAATGTTTAAAGAGTTTTAATTATTCAAAATTACTAATAAAAAAAATAAGATAATGGTATAAGCACTGTTCTGTTGCTTATAGCTCAATAAAACTGAAAAAATTCTTAAAAAGTCTTCACATTTCAAACTCGTTTATTATATGTATATTTGTAAATAAATTTAATAAACACAATATATTTTCATGAACGTAGTATTTAAAAACAAATAAAATAATTTGTTTGGACCATGTCTAAGGAAAATAAAGCGGTTTGTAGTATTTAATTAACTGATTATACTCATAAGACTCCATACAAAATGCGGAAAATCCCATCCTTTTCTGTGACGTCACAAAATCCACCACCCATACCCCTCATGAAGAAGCTGTCTTTCTGATAGAATTACAATAGGGATTCCCCTTGAATTCTGTGTTCTTTCTGTCCCGAGGACCCCGCTAGAGTCCAGTTTTCCCGCAAGCATATTACAGTCTGCTGTTAATGTTTCTCGCATGGTTTCTCGCTACCGGGGTAAACATATTTGTTTTGAAGAAGAACCAAAGAGATGTGTGTATGTCCAGATGTTCGGGATGAAAGGGGATGGGGGGAGGGATCTTGAATGAGCTTCAAAGAAAATGGATTACAAAGAGCTAAGCTACATAGAAAAATGTCTGCGAGTCAAGTTTCGTTAAGCTAAATGAATTTTACCTGCCAAATATCTTTATTCTGCTGTGAAATATTAACTTGCTTTGAGTATGAATATAGATAAATAGTTTTCTTGTCAGATCGGTAAATTTAATAAAAAGAATTAGTCTGGAGATAAGAGTACAATGTACTGATGTGTATCATCTGGCTTGTTTTTCTGGTTCAAATGTAGAGTTTTGGCTTTTACGCCATTAACTCACGAATTCTTCAGTACTTTTGGGAAATAGTAATTGCAATTTTGTTTATATCTTTATTATTTCATCTTTTCTTCTAAAATAACACGTGAATATCTAAATTTTTCAGCTGTATCTATGTTAAATTTTTTTTTAATGATTTTTTTTATGTTTAAGTAATTATTAAAAAAGTAATATGTCGTTAAACTTTTCCGTATGCATTTTCATATAAACTGAATATATAGAAAAATGGCTAAATTTACGAATCAAGGAATCAATCACATTTCAGTTAAGCCGGCAGTAAACCCCAAACCCGGCAACAACCCCAAAACTAACGTTAAAGGTCACGTGGTGTGACTAAGTCAATCCCAATCAGTTCAACTGAAAAGACATTATAATTTTGTAAATAATTTGATTATAAACAAGTTTGTAATAAATAATTTTAAAAAATGTTTTTTTTTTTTTTGCTCTAGAGATTTTATTTAATTTTTATTTCTCAGAAAAAAGGCGCGAGCCAAATACTGACGTTGATAATCGCGCGGTGTGAATAGGTCACCCCAATCACTTTTATTTCAAAATTGTGCTTTAAATAATAATTATAATAGCAGCCATAGTAATAAACCGTTTTAACATGCTCATTTGATAAACAGTCGGCCAGAAAAACAAGAACACCTCAGAGAACAAAATTAGGCTTGCTTTCATAATGGAAAATTTACAAGCAGTAATAGTTGCGCGGGGCACTGAGTCACCCCGGATTCCAAGAAACGATTGTATCACGCAGATAAAAAAAAAGTCAAGAAAGAACAACTGTACTTATTCCAAGGGGAGTGTCAGGCGGGAGGATATAGGAAGAATGACTGTTTTCAGATACCTAGATACCCATTCAGATACCCATTTCCCACCCAGATTTTTAATTTTCTAAGCATGGGGTGATCTGTGCTCCGCGCGACTTCTCCCGGGTTAAGGTATTCTAATATATCCAAATAATGTATAAATCGTATCCTAAAAGGCATAGTAGATATATCCATTCGAAGCATAGCAGCTCGATAGCACCGTGGGGTTCTAAACAGTGAAAAAGGCAGATCTTTACACAAAAAAACATCACAATTATTATATTTTTTTTATGAAAACTGAAATTTAGGAGGGGGTCTGGTCCGGACCCCTGGACCATCCCCCTGGGTACGTCCTTGTATATTATATAAATATATATACAGCAAAGCACCGATTCTACGTTTTTCCTTTGTACGACTTTTACATTTATACGTCGTTTTCATAAAGTCCCAATTCATTTCTATTTACTTTAATACCAAATTGCTTCACATATAAGACGCTAATATCGGTTATAAGTCGTTTCTGACTTCCTAAACTTTGAAAATTTTCTCAGTCATTGTTTCCCTATTTAGGGAGAATTTTTTTTGAGATCGAACGTGTAAGGAAGAATATGTACCACCTTTAACTACCTTCCTTTAAACAATGCAGTATATTGAAAATTTTGTCAGAATATGACAGAAAAAGCATTGAAGGAACTTAATTCAATTCGCAATACCTTAATTAATAATCAAAGACAATCAGGCGACTGTGAAAGATTATCTTCTTATTCAATGTCTGTACGGAACATAAATCACATCATAATTGGTATGCAATTTGTAATATATTAATAAAGATATGCAGCATTTAAGATATGGTACAATAAAGTAGTATAATTTCAGTAGTATAATTTCATTCGCTTTAGTCGTAATTATGTCATGCGCGAACGAATATTTACGCATATTGAAATAATTTTCGCAAAATCTAATCAACATTTTTTGAAAAATTGGAAGCATAGAATTTAAGTTGAGTGGCAACCTATGATGTCACCAAATTTCGTTTCATTCCCTGCAGTCTTTTTTTCGTGATACTGGA
Organism: Cheiracanthium punctorium; assembly: GCA_038373885.1. Taxonomy (NCBI): domain Eukaryota; kingdom Metazoa; phylum Arthropoda; class Arachnida; order Araneae; family Cheiracanthiidae; genus Cheiracanthium; species Cheiracanthium punctorium. The sequence continues at coordinate 20,515 of JAWZYV010015363.1, forward strand.
ACAAAAATTTCAGCATTTTAAAACGATTTTCACAAAATCTCAAAATATAATCAAAATATTTTAAAAATTCAACACCTATAAATTAAGATTAGCAACTACCTATCATATCACCAAATTTCGTATTAGTCGTTATTACGCGTTGCTTGAAGAAATATAACCGCATTTTGAGAGAATTTTCACAAAATCTCAAAATCTAATAAAAATGTTTAAAAAATTGGACACCTATGGTTTATGTTGAGCAACAACCAATCATGTGACAAAATTTCATATCATTCGCTTTAGTCGTTATTACGTAGTAACAGTACTATAGTAACAGGCCTGAATTTTAGTGGTGTTTTATGAAACTTAGGTATTAGCACTAAAGACAGATGTTTTAGATAGTCATGTTTTATCTTATGTAATTTGTGGAAAGCTAAACTATTTTTATTCATTGTTAACTCATGTATATGTATGTATAAATGTAGAAGGGGGGGAATTTTTAGAAACACACGTCCCCCTAGAAAGAAAATGCTGGCTACACCTCTTCCGATCTGGTGATCCTAGTGAAAGAAAACCTATACGCTAAAAATGTTTATCTCTTGCAAACAAAAATCGCACTATAATCATCCCCCCCCCAAAAAAAAAATAAATAAATATATAAAATAAAAGTTACAAACTTCAACAACAAAAAGTTACAAATGTAATGAATGATATTTTTTTCTATCACAAAATAAAATAAAATATATTAATTTGTGTTCAGAATAATATATGCTTTACTGATCTCGTATGACTGGATTATCGTTTCTCTTAAATATGCATTAAAAATTAACTAGCCAAAATTTAAAATATGACATACACAAACACGTGACAAAATTATCCTTAAATGTGGCACGGTACCAGCGGGGACTGATTTACGGCGGAGCATTCGGGGCACGTGGCCTGACACTATTTTTAGGGACACATAAAGTATACCAGGTAGTTATCAAAATGTCTCATAAAATCACTTTTAAAATGCTATAAGGGTCTGCTTTTTACTTTGAATGAAAGTAAAATGTTTGAAAATGTAATTCAATCCATGAAAAATATTGAAAATTTTAGTTTAGTAAATAAAATTTACACTAACTTTCTTTCATTCTAAGGATAATTACAATTTGTGTAAAAATGCTTAATTATATCTGATAATAATAATAACCTCATCTGTAAATTTTAAGCAACCTTCTTCATTTAAGCAACAATTTTCCTTTAAATTTGTTTTTCTGAACAAATTTTAACGTTTTAGTGAGAGGAAAATAACAAAATAAGATTTTTTCTGAAACAGATTTAATTTGTAACCATACTTTTTAGTCTCGAATATTTGTAAAACTGGAATGTTTGACTCTTCGATAGCATAAAAAAAATATTTAACCAAGAAAATTGCTCACAGATTTTTTTTTTTTTTTTTTTTTTTTTTTTCCGTGGAGGACCATGATTTAATACATTTGAACTATTTTAAGCATTCCACCAGAAGAATTTTTACTAGAGGCTTTCGAGATATTGATGTAAGGTAAGTGTTTTTTTCAAAAATTCGATAGGTGACTTGAGGTACGTATTGAGTTCCGATTAAAATAATATTCTGCCATAATTTTTTGTGCAGTGGAAGTACCTGTGCATTGAGTCCTGCGCTCATTCACAGGCCTCAAAAAAACATTGAAGTGAATCCCCAATCTTTCAGGGGACCAGCTGTCCAGCGCTCAGCGGTGAGGGAAGAGAGAAAAGAAAGTCTCTTTTTCGATGCCCCAGGACACAAACCAGTTTCAAGATTTTTCAGATGATGGTACTGGTACACACCCCTCCACATCTGTATTCTATGTTACAGCGGGCAAGATGTGGCTTTGTTACCGGTCAAGATGTGGTGTTGTCTGAAAACGTCGATCTTCCGTCCGCTTTTGTTTGAGAGTAGTTTTTATGACTGCTTGTGTCCTCTCCTCTGTCGAAGTGTCAGAATGTAAGTGGGATGTGTGTGAAAATAAAGAACTATTTGAATAGTGCTTATCCGTAAGAACGCACATTTTGGGCAAAAAATGTTCGACCTACTTCAACTGAATTAAGTCCCACTTACTGACTGTGCAACCACAAAAGAGAGAGAACTTAAAAAATGACCCTATCTTCTCAACAAGATGCTTTTTAAAACATTCACTAAAAATTTTTTTAGTATGAGAGTACAGTAATACGATTTGATAGTGATATTTAGTCATAAGCTTACTTTTCAGTTTGAATTAACTTTCATATTTAAGCACGGCATATACTATTTACAGCCCAAATCCACTTAAAAAAATACGATTAAATTAATGTACTCGTTTTTAAGTACATTATTTTTTACAGAAAAAAAAAAGAATTTTAATATATATTTATCTTACACAGTAAAGAACCGTTCATACCACATACTAGCTGCGTGCCCGTTCTTCCCACGGTAGGAAACGAAAAATTTCCTCACATGTGTCATTCGAATTAATTCCAGTGATGTGGAATCTAGAAATTATTTCACTCTTGACTTAAAATTTGCGTCATATATGTAATAACCTGAGATCATTGCAATATAATGACACAAAAAAAAAAAAAAAAAAAAAAAAAAAACTATGTCAGCGTCATTCGGTATCAAAAAAGTGAAAATGGACCGTTTGCAGTGAACTTCTCACTTTCAAAATGTCTTATTTCCGCAGACATGCTGTCTTTTAGGTTCACGTTTTAGCGTTAAATACCTCAGACACATGAAATGGACATTTTTTTTTTATTTTAAAAATACGTCACCCTCTCTTGCAACCCTTTAGAAAAAGAAAAGAGATAAGAGATAAGACTGCGCTATTTATAAAGGCTTTAAAATTGTTTTTCTAGATTATGCAGTTTAATTTTTCTTCTCACAAATAAATCCAGTATTTATAAAAGGAAATCGAGCCAAGCAAAGAAATCGTCTGCTTGGACATAAGAATAACTATGTACACAAAACGAAATCTTTTGAATGAGAAACTTTTTTCACGTTTTCAGAAGAGCGCTCGTTGTAATTGCTTCACAACGGGCTTTGACTTTTAGTTGTACAATAACAGTAGTATTTGGCGCATTAAGGCAATAAACAACAGATGTTTTAATTCGAATTTCGCAAAAAATCGCTTCGAGATATGGCGCGGGACCCGTTTTTATTTATTTTTTTCAACTGGCAATTTTAATCTTTGTTACTGTATCCAGGACAACCAAACCGCAAGATATCAAACCGAAATTTATAAGCAGGTGCTAATGAAATGAAAATCCTTTTTTACTTAAAAATTCGTAAAAATTCTCCTAATTTATATTTTTCCTCCTTTCTTCTATTAAAAGTGGGCGAATTGTGTGCTCCGTCTTTTGGCGAAATATAAAAAAGTTATGACAGATAGAATTCAAGATGCAGCAGTTTTAAAAATATTTTACGAAAGTCAGCGTCAAATTTAATTTTATTTGAAAAATTCCTAAAAATCTAAAAATTATGTTACACAGTCCGAACAAACAGTTTTTAAAAGAAAATTTTCTCCTCTATATACGATGATGTAAATATCGTTTTCTTGCGAGTGCAATGACCGGCGTTATTATGTATTACGCAAGAAAAATGGCAAAAAATCGGACAAAACATAAAATAAAACATTTTCTAATTCGAATTTCGAAAAAATCGCTTCGAGGTGTGTCGAGACCCGTCTTGGAGAATTTCCGTACAAAATTTGGTCGGTCTACGATCACCCGTTTCGGAGCTACGCGAGACACAGACAGACAAACGGACAGTTTACACTCTGTTTTATTTATATAGAAGATAGAAGATGAGCAACCTCCCGTCCGTGGGTCCGATGCAGGGACGGTTTTAGGCATTTTTTTTTGGCGTAGGCTAGATCTGATTTTACGCCCCCTCGCATAGAAAGCTGACTTTACTCCCCCCCCCCTCTCATTTGCATGGGCGCTCATCAGGAGGCAAGGCAGAGCATTTGCTTCCCCCCCCCCATTACACATGGATCATTCATTATGAGATTTAGCATATTAGATTATGATGTAAACAAAAGGGTATCAAAAAGCAAAATCGGTATTCCAATTGTTGAAATTTGACACCCTCTAGAAAATAATTTTGAAGTTTGTCCTCTCCAAAAAAAATTCGTATGGTTGCCCAAGCTCATTTGCTTTCCTTCTTACTTCCTCTAAATGAGAAAAGTAATTGAACCCTAACTGTAGCACCACATTTTTAGATAAATCGCCGATATGATTCTTTAAATTGCTACTTGTTCCTGATAAATTAGTATTATCTAATGTGTGTACATGTGAAAATTTGTCTATCTGTGTTAATACAAATCCACACCGTCTGATCGATCGGCTTGCAATTTTGCACAGATTTGCAAAACAACATGAAGAAGCTCATAGATGACTTCATAATTTCGAATATCTACCAGTTCTCGTCTGAATTGTGTTATGGCAAGCCTACACAAGAGGAGAAGTGCCTTGGTCGAAGGACTTTTTTAAGGGGCTTTAACGCGTATTGTCGTTACATTTGGAGGAAACCGACCAAAACACTTAAACCGTCTACCATGTTCAGTGGCTTATCCACTCAGACACTACCAGTTTACAGATTTTTAAAGAATTTTCCCAAGTATCACCTTTAAAAAGCTTCTCCGACGATACCCTGTCCAATAAAAACTGACCAATATGAGATTTTTTTCATGTAAAGATAGGAATAAAAAGCGAGATTGGAAGTATTTTGATGTAATGAGTCATCTAAAAGTTCCATAAAAGCAAGTAAAAAATTTCGCGTGCTTAAACAAAATAAATGAAATAAAGAAAGCAATTCTCTCCGTGCTTAGACCAGGGACGGATCCAGAAATTACTCAAGGAGGGGGCGATTTTGTACCTGAAACAGGGGTTGGGGGTAGAATTCGCAAAATCACTTTATAATTAATTAATTAATTACACCAATTATGAAATTAATTATATTATTGATAAAATCTGTGTATGAGCTATGATTAAAAAGGACGGGGAGTAGTACCCGCCATACACCCCTTAGAAAAAGGCTACTTAATTTTCATTATACTTTCATAATATATTTTAACAAATCATAACACAGTTTTAGACTTCGCTCAGGAGGGATGATCGCCCCAACCGCCCTCCCCTTGGATCCGCGCCTGGCGAAGACCGGGCCATTTGCTAGTTCCTGATAAAAGTGTGCTCAGTGATTAATAAGACACTTCATTTCATTGTACATAAAAAAGTCTTTAAAATTTGCCTATTTAAATAATCGCTGTATTTAAATAAATTTATACTAATAAATCTGATATTTATTTCAATTTTTTATTTTGAATCTTTATAATTATAAATATTCAATAGTTTTGTATCATAAATGTGCAAGGGATGGTATAAAAGATTGGTAATTAATTATACATAACTAATTTAAAAGGAGCCCCAGAGTAATGTTTGCGGGGGGGGGGGGACCTCCGACTTTTGCAGTAAGCCACTGCCTTTAGTTTAGAAAAAATAATATAATTTTGGCACTTAAATATAAGTAAACTAAGTATTGAGACTTAAACTTCTTTAACGTGTCCTTTTAAAAGCTGTTCTATACATTTTGAAATAAACGGTAAACCTGTATCAGTATGGAACTTTCAGGGAAAATTCTTAAATTTAAAATTTTGTGAAAAGTGACACTCTTCTAAAAACTTTGCTGATAAAAAAAGAGTTTATTAAGTATCATTTATTATAATTTATTACTTAGTTTATAAAAACGTGTAAAAGTACTATATTTTCTTATAAGGAATAAGCCTTCGGGAGCTATGAACAAACAGAAAAATTCTTAGACAAATTAAAAAGGATTCCTTTTTAAAGGACTATTCTTGAAAAAGGAGTCGTATTTCAGAGGAACTTTCCCATACGCTTTTGCGAATAAGAATTTTTTTTTTTTCTGAGTCCGAAAATTTCACAATCACAAATTGCATAGTTTATCAGAAAAATTATCTTTTGGTTTCTGATAATTCCCAAAGGCAGACTTGTACACTTGTGAATTTAACCGTCTGTTTCAAATTTATTTTATCAGTACAGCACTTTTTAAATTAATTACTTCAGCAAGAGCACTTCCAACATGAACATGCAGTTACTTTTCATACCATAAATTTCATAAGAAACCGTACATTTAAGGAAACAGCAAAAATAACTTTTTTTAAGTAAACCTGCCTATAAAAAAGTCCAATGAGAAAAACTAAGTCGGATCTTTGAAAATCCATTTCCTTGAAAAAAGAAATCATTTTTTAAAAGTATTTTTAATAAGATATTAAGGTTTCAAAAATGACACTTTTTTAGGAAATTATTTCAATTTTTGCCCTTATCCTTAAAATATCAATTTAAAGTCTCTAATTCAGAAGCTGTGCACAAATTGAAATAATCTTTTTCTGCTTTCCGTTTGATTTTTTTCCCTCATCGCTCAGGCTCGTTTTATGAATATATTTACTTATTTTAATATTGGCGGTAATTGCGGAGAGGAGTCTTATGGAGTGGAATCTTCCTCTGTAACTTTTAGCATGATCTTTCGGAAGTTCATACCGCGAAGGAATTTGGTTTATTTATGATCTGAAAATTGTCTCTCATATCTCCGAGTTAAAATCTTCTACCTTCACCCCTGTGCTTAGTTCCCAGTAAATGAATTCTTACTATTCTATAGACACCATGGGCGCCGGCAGCATAGGGAAAGGGGGCACTTCACCCCCCTGGATTTTTGTAGGCAGTGTTTTCCCTTGGCATGGGCAAATATTCTGGTGGCGCCCATGATAGACATATTTATGTTTTGTCCTTTAAAATATTAGAAAAACTCCATTTAAACATCTGTGACCCTGCTGATTTTACACCCCCTCTTCTGCTTGCGCCCTTGGCAAGGGCTATCCGCGCCACGACCCTGCTTAAAAAACGATTCTAGGAGCTGCGAACTCAGGAATTTGAAGCATTCCTCAGGTATAATTCACAAGGGTGCAGAAATGCTAAATAAAAATTTTTGTTAAAGCAGGGGCGTCAAATCTAACACATTTCCCTTTTGCCAAAAAAACTTAACAAATCCCTTTTACAAAAAACTTAAGGCTGAAGCTTTCCACAGCTGTAATTCACAGGGGGGGTAGAAATGTCTAAATTAAACATTTTTGTTAAACCAGGGCGTCAAAATTAGACACATTTCCCTTTTGCCAACGAGATAAAAAAAAAAATGCAAAAATTTACTTTTTGATTCATTTTTCTGTTCTTGTGAAATGACTTTGGCGATTTCTTTGTCGCCCTCGCTCTAGAATATATTATGATTTGCCAGAACGTACTGAGGGAGTGAAATCCGAAATATACCGTGCTTACTCGCGTAACAGGCGCACTTTTTTTGCCAATTTATCATTGTTAAAGTGTAGGTGCGACAATTATGAGGGAAAATTTTCTACATCATAATATTGTAATTTTAAAGCAATTTTTTTCTGCTTCTAAACTGGGGTGCGATTATATGAGAGGTTGACTATTACGCGAGTAAACACGGTATCTTCCTTTGAAACTTTTTTTTAGGATGATCTTTTGAAATTTTATACTGTATAGAAATTTCGTTTATTTACGCTCTGAAAAATCTCTGTCTACTGGAGCGATATATATCTGTTTACTGTTTAATTTGGAAACAGCAGTGTAGCCCGGTGCAACCTAGCAGATCTGTCCAAATTATGTCCCCCCCCCCTTCTGCAGATTCAACGACAACTTAATAATTCTTTAATTACCGGAATCAGAGGCGGGAAGTGGCATTTCAGTTTTTCATTTGGGGATGCGAGATTTGATGTTCTAAATTCCAGGATATGAAATAAATAAAATGCTTGTTAAATTTGGGGTGCGACTGCGTCCCCTATTTGCGGAATCATTATACTAATAAAATCCATCCTTTCGTCCCCCCTACAGATGTACTATTTTGGAAAAAACGGAAAAAAAGAAACACTAATTAGAAAAACTATTTAAAACTCGTGATCCTTCTGATTTTGCGCCCCCTGTTCTGTTTGCGCCCTAGGCGAAGACCGTCCCCGCGGTAACCTCGCCACGGCTCTGATTGGAAAGCCGATTCTAAGGGCTGAGAAAAACTTAGGAAGCAGAAATATCCCAGAACTTTAATTCACCGGGGCGCAGAATTGTCTAAAATTAATATTTTTGTTTAAGCAGGGGCTAACTTGATGAAAAAAACACTCGATTTTGTGTGGCTTTGTTCAAAATTAATTATAGCTTGTCTGTTTTGGCGAATATCTTTTGCGGCATTTCTTTTGAAGTATAACGGAAAGGAAGGTAACTTTAGAAACCATTTTTCCAAACATCCAGATCCCAAAGATCTGCAGTAAGGTAGCAGTGACAACGCAAAATAATTATCGGAGGTAATGAATCAGCAGGTAAAAAGACCACCCCTTCCGACCATTCAGAGGATGTACGGAAGAAGGCAATTTAGCATAGCCTGGAGGTGGAGGCCAGGACACTCAGTGGACATCTGGACGTTTCCCATGAATGAAAAACGAAGCAATCAAAGAACGCTTCCTGACAATACACGCCGGAGACTTCAGGAGTGTCTAAAAGCATTTGTGATAATAATACTGTTTAAAAGCTTGATGAGAGCAGTCAGTACGTCTATCTGAAAAAAAAAAAAGGAAAATACGAAAAAAAAAAAGTTAAATTTGGCGTCCCTCGATAGAAACTTAAGCCCGGGTTTCCTGCGAGCGGCAGCGTCCAGCGCTCGCCTTTGACAACCGCGAAAAAGTGCCCGAGGTGACATCTGTGAAAAACTGTCCACCGCTGTCGCTAAAGGGTGGTTTCCTGCAGGCGCGCGAGCGCGCGGCATTTTTCTGCGTCCACTTTCTGAAAAACGGTTGTTTTGCAGGCATTCTTCGTTTTAAGCTGAAAACGCTTCGCACACTGAAATTTTCAAAATTTTGAAACTGTCACTTAACAAGCTGTACTACATACACTCAAAAAAAATTTCGAAACATTTCATGAAATTATGAATGTTTCATGAAAAATTCTTAATAAGAATTTTTTCTGAAAATTTCACAAACTCCACTGCATTTTCGCTTATTGTAGTGTGTAAAGCAGCTTATGAAGAACCATCGTGAATTTTTTGGAGACCATGGTGCTGTTAGTTTATTTCAATTTGTGTACCAAGAGTAAAAACAGACCCCCCCCCCTTGGCTACGCCCCTGATTCTAAGTATTATATTTTTTACAAAATGATTGATATTGTTATTGGGAAATTACGGAAAATTATCTGCACGAAGGATCTAGGCCGAGAGGTACATAATGATTGAATCAGTGCAAAGCGGCATAGCGGGGCGAATGCCCAGACCCCTACACGTAGGGGCCTCAAAATCCATCTAACTATTTTTCATACCTCTTTTTTTCTTCCTTTATTTCTTTTCTTTTGAATTTTATTTTTATTTATTTATTTATTTATTTTTTGTATTGACTACATACTTACATGTTATATCTGTTATTATCTAAAAGCGTTTAATTCTGACTTTGAGTACATACAAATGTATGAAACGTGCTAATTTATTTTCGTTTTTACCAAATATAACATGAAAAGGGCCCCTAGATTCACTCTCGCCCCTGGAACTCGTAAACCCAGGTTGCGGCACTGGATTGAATCAAGAAACAAAAAGTAAAATAGGATGTTTTTAAAAAATTTGCTTACCTAAACACAATAAATAATCACAGGGCATTTCTAGACACAATTGAAAATTCGTTTTTTAGTATATTTCAGGTACAAAGTCCCTTTAAATACAAAATTAATACTTAATGATGAATTAAACCTTATTTGTTTGGAAAAAAGAACGTACAAAATGTACTTTGATATTTTTCATATCTCATTCAATGCATATGTGTAATAGCAAACAGTATATACATTTGTAACATGTAAATATATTTTTTTATTCTTTTGTATCGTTGAGTATATAATTATGAAAAAAAAAAATGTGATTTATGAAAATATGCGACTGCTAAGTTCTGTTTAATCAAGCATTAATTAGTACTTATATTCTCCATTCACAATAAATAACTACTTATTAGTACTCATTTAATGTGAATTCGTTAAAATCCAAGGTACGTTGGATGGTGTGAATTTCTTTTGTGCGTTCAGGAATTCTCCAGGGCAAGCGGCGATCGCCGAGCGTCCACCACATTTGGACGGCCAGCGGCGATCGCCGAGCGTCCATCAGATTTGGACGTCCCCTCCCGCCGCTTTCGCGAGTAGCAAACCACTTTTAACAAACGCGTTCTTTGGACGCGAGAGGCACCGCTAAGGTCATTAATCACTCTGGTCGCTGGACGCCGGCCGCCTGCAGGAAACCAGGGCTTTAAGCGTAGGCAACCGCCTACGCCTTAAACCGGCCCTGTCGTATGTGGCCCACAGCGGCTTTTGATGCGGCCTGCGGAGATATCAAAACCCCGTATAAAACATATATAAGTCATTCAAAATCTCATTTAAATACTTGCTATACGGCCCTCGACTATGCAAACATCCTAAAGTTTTGCCAACAACTTTTTAAAGGTTGCCATTACCTGATTTATAAGTTTCTGACTTTTACATTTATACGTCGTTTTCGTGAAGTCTGGATCCATTCGTGCTCCTTTTAAAGCAAAAATGCTTCATTTAAAACCTTCTTAAAATTCGAAAATTTTCTGTCTCAGTCTTTAAAATGCTAGGCGGGGTAGGGTGTATAGTTAAATAAAAGATTGATGGAGTGTCGTGTAGTTTTAAAAGCGCAATCGACTGTATTGAAAAGTTTAGAACTTACTTTGTTGGTTAGAGTACGAGTGAAAAAACATTTTATGTATTTAATTCAATCCATAATTCTGAAATTAACATTCAGACTCAGCACATCAGACGAATATGAAAGATATTTTTAATTCATTGCCTGCATTAACATAAATCGCACAATAATTATGTAGTGCATATTGCATTAATGCTAAATTTATCCAGTATCCAAGATCTAATACTATAACGATTGATTTATTTCACTTTTATATGTTTTACTTTAAATTCAGTTATTGTTTTTAGAGTAAAAACTTGTGAAATACTTTTTAATACTTTAAAAAACTTAAAATTATTATGTTTACAAAGTTTGTATTACTGGCAATAAACCTGTAATAATCAAAGTTGTTTATTAATGTCCCATTTATAAGCCTTTCCATTTATAAATCGTTTTAAATCGGTGAAAGACATATAAACGGTGTTTTGCGATATATTTTTTTGTTCCCTATAAACGTTTATACAGAGTATTAAATATATAACACAAACGCATTTATTGGAGGTTGCATGATAGTATAGTTGAATTTAATAGTATGCGTCACTTTTTAATATATTAGCATTCTCAAATCAAACTTTTTATAGGGAGAAAAATCATAGAAGACTATACAACGCGGTTTATAATCGCAGACGTTTTATCACACTAGAGTTATGTGTTTATACTAATTTTTCATGCAGATGTAAATAACTAATATACAAAATTTAATCAATATTAGCATTGCTCCAAATGCATTTGAAATAGTAAAAATCTGAAGCAGTGGCGTAGCCAGAATTTTTTTTCGAGGATGGCTGAGGAAACAATAACTGAAATGCAATAGCTTATAAAAATCTTTTTTAGGGGGAGGTGGGGGTAGATGGTTATTTCAACTGAAAGCGCTCCCATATAAAATTAAAAGAAATTTATAAACTGAAAACTGAGCTTAAAATCTTTACAGTTGGAAATACACTCATACACAGATATACATATATTAAGTTCAGCTTAGCCTATACCCAAACCTCAAATTTCTCAAGAGGAACTTTCAACCATTACCACATATATACATAAACAAAGCAACCGCTGTTTCTCGAAATTTCTTCGAAACATTACATCTTTCCTGTTCCTTCTTAAGATGTCTCAAGACCAAAAATATGCAGGAGCCTAAACTGCATTTTCTTTCCTTTCTCGATATCCCGACAGAAAATTGACTTGATTTATTTATATTACGGTAGTGCAGTACTCGGATGCCAAATTTGTCTTAACACCCTTTTTTTCTTCACTTTTTTAATTGGGCTTATCATTTCTGTGCTACCTGCCAGAGCGATAGGCATTCAGCGGTCGACTTTCCTCTCCACTGACATTCTACTTTTTTTTTTCTCTTTATGTAACATTTCTGTATTGTAGTCACTGTCAAAGTCCTTTGAGTTACGCAAGCTGTGCATAACGCATACTTCGATTTTCTATCTGCATACGAGGTCGCAGCAAGGCCTGATTAACGCACGGGCCGACTGGGCCACGGCCCAGGGGCCGATAACTATTAGGGGCCGTTTTGCTTTTTAGTGTTAATGCTTTAATTAAAAAAATTATAAATATTTCATAAAATATTACTTTATGAAAATTTTTTGTCTAATAAACAGTTTAGTTTTTTGTCTAATAAACATAGTAAAATCAAACAGAGAATGTGTATTAGTCCTGATTTATATGTTAATGTAATATACTTTTATGCATCAAAATTTAAAAAAATTGCAATAGTATTAAAAGAAAAAGGTAGGGTCCGAACTCATATTTGGCTTGATCGGGCTCTGGGTCGCAGAGAACTCCCCCCCCCCCCCTTCGGTAGCGTCGTAGCTTCTAATGGCTTCCCGAAACGCAAAATTCTATTATTGTAGGCCCGTTGTTCTAAATTCCTGGTCTTTCGATATATCTGGTTTTGATTTTGATTAGAGGTAAGCGCGGCCTTTGCCCTCACACCTCTGTACCAAACCAACACACTTTGACTTTGTGAAACACAGTTCATGCCTCAATACAAAGTAACACGACAAGCAGGCTTCATCTCTTGAGCCATCTCTTGAGCATATCATCTCTTGAGCATATTTGATCAAAGTTGGTGAAGGGGAATAAGCTTTGCAATACTAATATTGGTAAAAATATAATTATTAAAACTATTCGAACAAAACTAATTAAAAAATAATTTTAATTACAGTTATATATAGCCGATATTTTACTTTTTAAGAAATGAGTTATAAATAATTTTTAGCCAGTTTCCTTTAAAAAGGGTTTTTTTTTAGCATTTAGAAATGAAAATTTGTTTAAAAACATTACACTTATACTAACATTTGATATAAAATGTTATTTAAGGAAATTTTTTTGAATTGACTTATTAATACCATAATTTAATTCTGAAAAAAAAAGCATGTCTAAAATAAAAGAAGTAATATTTAAATTAAATACTTTCAAAAATAAAAATTATTAATATATATACTTATAAATCATTCATTCTAAGAATTATTATTTTAAAACCAAAGAGTTAACAAGATAAAATACCATGAATCTGAATAAATTCTTGCACTTATAAAAAGAAAACCAGTAATAACAAGCCATAGCTGATTACAAATCAGACTGAATGAGATAACATATTACAGAGAACGTGCATGTTAAATCTGTGGAGTCTTGAATTCTTTTTTTAGGGTTGCTTGTTAGGTGAGAGATGGCATTTAAAATTTTCGAAACTGCTATAATTTGTTACTGAATGACTAGTTTTGGACTTTGTCCTAAGAATACAAACAAATTGAACTATTGGGAGAGGAAGGAGGGTCATTCAGATTATGAAAAATTTAGTATAAAACTGATACAAAAAATTCACAATATTAAAAAAAAATCATAAAACGGTAAAGGACAATGAGGCGTTTCGGACGGCCATGGGCTACTCTGCATACTGTATACTTACAAATCAGGCCACTGTTCTTGGAAAAGTTGTCTGAATGGCAATTTTCGATACAGATAAATACAAAATACAGTAATGTACCTCTGTTTACGCCGTTTTGGACGCCCACTTGTTTCTCACATTTTTTTAATTCATGCCCCCCCCCTCTCTTATCGTCTAAAAATAGAAACCCACTCAATATGGTGCGTTTTTTTCCGGATGCGTTTTTTTCCGGTGCGCTTTTTCTGCTGCGATTTTTTTCCGTGCTCATTTTTCCGGTGCGTTTTTTCCGTGATTCGTTCAAAGAGACCTGGACCGACAGAACTGTCCCTTAAATAGAGGTATCAGGTATCCCTTATTCGGTCCCTTATAGGATGTTTCACTGCATATGCATATTTTATGAATTAGTAGATAAAAATTGAGCATCTTAAATTCCTTCAGAATAATAATTCAGCTTTTAAATGTAATTTTGACGAAATATGGTAGTAAAATGTACATACGCCCGACGTAACTGACTGTAATATTTTTAACAAGTCTGTGTCACTGAAACTAATTTAAAAAGTGCATGAAGGTGAATTAAAGCAAAATACGAAATTAGCATGAAAAAAATAGTCGAAAGATTAAAAAAAATAATAATAAATCCTCAAACTGTTTTTTGGATCCGTTTAAGGATGCTATTGTCGTCAATCAAACAAGCTTCCGGAAAACAAAAACTGCATCTGGATTCTTTTTTCCAAGAGAATGTCCTTCAAAAGAAAAGGCCACTTGACACCTAGAGTAATTTTCTCCACCCTAAGCGTTCCCCTTCCCTTATCAGTGTTTTCCCATAACACCCCCTTGGAAAAGCCGGTTTCTCAAAGTAGAGTATGCGTACAGATCTCCGACAGTTGAAAAGGTAATTTCCTCCAGCAAAAGGCAGATATTTTCTGTAAGGACCACAGAACAGAACTATTTACACATGTACATACAGCTTTTTCTAAATTCATCTGTCCTATTTAACCTGTTGACAAGATCTATTCTGTCTAAATTAATCTGTCTTGCTTCCCTACTTTGGCGGCTTTACGAAAGAAATCAGCACATGTAGTTTTTATGGTCTGCGAAAGGATTGAAGCATTTTAGGTTAATTTTAAAAACAAGTAGTGATTAATCCCAACAAACAACGACTGATTAATGAACTTCAGGCCTCCAGCAATCTGTGTCACGTATCCTCACCTGCGAACACTTCTGAGCTTGAAAAGACCCAGTTTTTTATGTGAAGGGCTTCAAGTGAAAGTATTTAAAATCATCTAATAAATGTCATCTAATAAATGTGTGTGTTGTGTGTTTATGAAGTCCTCTATTTAATGTGTGTGTTTATGAAGTCCTCTATTGAATGTGTGTGTTTATGAAGTCCTCTATTGAATGTGTGTGTTTTTGAAGTCCTCTAATGAATGTGTGTGTTGTGTGTTTATGAAGTCCTCTATTGAATGTGTGTGTTTATGAAGTCCTCTATTGAATGTGTGTGTTTATGAAGTCCTCTATTGAATGTGTGTGCTTATGAAGTCCTCTATTGAATGTGTGTGTATATGAAGTCCTCTGTTGAATGTGTGTGCTTATGAAGTCCTTTGTTGAATGTGTGCGTTTACGTAATTCTCTATAGAATGTATGTGTTTCCGAAACTGGGCCAACGATTTTTTCTGAGGGGCTCTAAGTATCTGATCCTTCATGTACATAAGGTGGGAAAGCAAGGTCTGATTAAGACACTCGGGGATCTCAGTCCTATTTCTTTTTTCTACTTCAGAAATACAGCAATTTCTACTTCAAACACTTTTTTGTTGTATACTAATTGTTTTGCAGCTGAGGAAGGGCAGAATATCTGTTCTACCCGAAACGTCTACTGCGTACGCATTATATTTGCTGTGTGTTCTTAACAAAGTTTTGTTAGCTTAAATTTAAGTATTTTTTGGGGTATTTTTTACCTAAGCCCTTATTTTTTCGTTTCATCTGCTGCAATATCTTAGAGGAATGAAAAGAGGTATGAACGGAACTTAGCGTTGAGCATTTTTTCTTACTTTTTTATTCAAAATATATTATGTGGTTAGTTTGCTTATTATAAAAATCTTTAAAACCTGAAAATTACGAACGCGAGAATTAGTGCGATCACTCTTTTCGCCAGTGCTTTACGCTGACCCTATTATAAATACCTAATTTGTCTCTACAAATCCTTTTTGAACTAATGTGTTTAAGAGTGCTCTTCTTAAATGCAGAAGTGTAGCAAGGCCGCGTTTTTTTTTAGGGGGGAGTGTAAAGGGGCATATACACTATTTAAATGCAAAATATTTTTAAAAGGAATTTTAAAAATCAATTATTTTCAAAACAAATTTGGCAGGTTGGCACATGAACCTTTTAAGTGTAAAAATAGCGAAGTTTCTTCATTTCTGAAAGAAAGTTTTAAAAATGAATTATTTTCGTGGGTAGGGGGGCACGAGCCCAATAACACTCTTCCCCCACCGACGGTACCTTCATGTGTGATTGAAAACATATATGAAGATCTCATTTAAGTTAGTTCATATTGAAGTACTCAGTTGACTGTGTGTGTTTTCAAGTCCACGCCCAAGTCCGCGGTTGATTGAGTGTACATCACACAGTGTGTATCAAAATTCCTCTCTTGTAAGTATTTTCAAAAAAAAATAAATAAATAAATAAAAATTTTATTTCAAAATGACGTTTTACTTTCCGCTAGAACACGTTCCCCCCATTTTTTAATTTATATTGTTTATGAAGACCTCATTTAAATGTGGATATTTAATGGTCCTCAGTTGACTGTGTGTTTTTTCAAGGCCACGCCCAAGTCCACGGTTGATTGTCCATAAGAAGACTTGTATAACACACAGTGTGTATCACAAGTCCTCGTTTGCAGGCATTTGCAAAAAAAATTAAAATTTAAAAAATTAATTTCAAAATTATGTTTTACTATCCGCTAGAACACATTCGCCACCATTTTTTAATTTTTATTGTTATATTTTAAGAAGTCCTCGGTTTGATTGTAAAAATATGCAGTCCTCGATTTCCACAAAAGGAGAGACTGTGTGTGTGTGGGTGTGTGTGTGTGTGTGTGAGTGAACACAATAGCTCCAAAACGGGGCATTCGATTGAGCTCTTAGGGTCTATCGGAGGAAATTCTTAAAAGTGCGCTAGCGTTTAAACGGTACATTCGATCGAGCTTAAATTGGGGATATATGTTATAAACCACCATCGTAAGACCGGTATTGATTTTGATGTGTATAGGGCAGGGGTCGGCAACCTATTGAAAAGGAAGAGCCAAAAATTACAATTTACAAAAAGTACGTGGTCCATTGGTGCCCATAGATGTCATTTAGCGCGATTTACTTTCGGTTATAAATAAAATTTGGTTATAAACATTTTATACCTAGGTCGCCCAAGTTGGCGAACTTCAAATGGCTATAACTCGCAAACCATTGGTCCGACAATGGCATTCAAAATAAAAATTCATACCTTGTGGCAACACCTTAACACCCACCAAGTTTCATAATTTTGGCTATATTGGAGCATACTTAAAAATAGTGTTCGTCGCAGTGAAGAGATCTCGGCGTCTCCGTCACTTTACGCCTCTAAAGGGTAAAATCCACCAATATCTTCCCATCTATGGTTCCGGCGGCCTTGCACGGTCTGTTCCGGTGTTCAGAACACTAGTGGACGTTCGCATGTTCAGAAAAGAGCCCGTTTTTTTTTCGATAAAATAGAATGCAAGTGTTTACACTGCCATTTTAGCCAACATTGGCGAACTTCAAATGGCTATATCTCGCGCACTATTGGTCCGACAATGTCCAACAAAGTATCAAAAGATTTGTCTTGGCAAGCCCTAAAGACCCACAGAGTTTCATAATTTTATCTATATTGGAACATAGTTCAAACCAGGTTTGATTAAATCAAAATACCGCCCCCTGCCGCCCTATCCAATGACAATATAAATGGCGCCTCCCGTATCTCCAGTTCTATATACCCGACGACTTAGCCGCTTAGTACTTGGGCTATTGGTGCCAATAGATGCCATTGGGCGCGATTTACTTTCGGTTATAATTAAAATTTGGTTATAAACATTTTATACCTAGGTCGCCGAAGTTGGCGAACTTGAAATGGCTATAACTCGCGAACGATTGGTCCGTCAATGGCCATCAAAATAAAAATCCATACCTTGTGGCAACACCTTAACACCAAGTTTCATAATTTTGGTTATGTTGGAACATAGTTAAAAATAGTGTTCGTCGCAGTGAAGAGATCTCGGCGTCTCCGTCACTTTACGACTGTAAAGGGTAAAATCCACCCGTATCTTCCTATCTATGGTTCCGGCGGCTTTGCACGGTCTGTTCCGGTGTTCAGAACACTAGTGCATGTTCGCGTGTTCAGATAAGAGCCCGTTTTTTTTTTCGATAAAATAAAATGCAAGTGTTTACTCTGCCATTTTAGCCAACGATGGCGAACTTAAAATGGCTATAACTGGCGCACTATTGGTCCGACAATGTCCAACAGTATCAAAAGATTTGCCTTGGCAAGACCTAAACACCCACCAATTTTCATAATTTTATCTATACTGGAACATAGTACAAACCAGGTTTGATTAAATGAAAATACTGCCTCCTGCCGCCCTATCCAATGACAACATAAACGGCGCCTCCCGTATCTCCAGTTCTATATACCCGACGACTTTTCCGCTTAAAACGTGGGCTATTGGTACCAATAGATGTCATTTGGCGCGATTTACTTTTGGTTATAATTAAAATTGGGTTATAAACATTTTATACCTAGGTCGCCCAAGTTTGCGAACTTCAAATGCCTATAACTCGCGAACTATTGGTCCGACAATAGCCATCAAAATAAAAATCCATACCTTGTGGCAACACCTTAACACCCACCAAGTTTCATAATTTTGGCTATGTTGGAACATAATTAAAAATAGTGTTCGTCGCAGTAAAGAGATCTCGGCGTCTCCGTCACTTTACGCCTGTAAAGGGTAAAATCCACCCGTATCTTCCCATCTATGGTTCCGGCGGCCTTGCACGGACTGTTCCGGTGTTCGGAACACTAGTGGACGTTCGCGTGTTCAGAAAAGAGCCCGTTTTTTTTCGATAAAATAAAATGCAAGTGTTTACACTGCCATTTTAGCCAACATTGGCGAACTTCAAATGGCTATAACTCGCGCACTATTGGTCCAACAATGTCCAACAAAGTATCAAAAGATTTGTCTAGGCAAGACCTAAAGACCCACGAAGTTCCATAATTTTTATCTATATTGGAACATACACTCATGTCCATAAATTAAGGATAATGAAGTTCAGGCAAAGAAAGGGAAAGAAGCAAAACAAATTTGACTTATTTGTAAAGTCTATTTATTAAACAAAAAGTAAAGAGCAAAAAAGATGCTATATGTTTGACATAATTAATAAAAATTGCAAGTTTTACTCCCTTGACCAAATTTCAAAAAAGAACCTATTTACAAAAAACAGTATAACATGGTTAGTAGGAAGGTTAATACGGAGTATGTCTCCAGGACGATGCAATACAGGCCTGACAACGCCTTCAGTTCCCTGTGTTCTTTACGTCCAAGGGCTTGGACTGAAGAAGTTCAAAACAATTTTTGAACGAAACGCGTATCCTTTTTCCTTTTACTTCTTATGTGTGTTTTTTACAAAGTTTTTTAATTACTTTATCAAATGATCAATCTGATCTTGGGGAATATTACACCACTCATCAAGCAATGCACTCCGAAGTTCCGGTAGACAGGTGGGAGGGGGTTGACGGGCTGCAATTCGTCGGCCAAGCATTCCCTATTCCGTCGGCCAAGCATTCCATTCATTCCCTAACCCGTCGAGGACGGGTACTTCAGCTAGTTATCTATATAAATCTATTTTAAATTATTTTAAAATTATATAAATCTATTTAAAAACATACGGAATTACGTATTCATAACTTCAAAAGATAAGTTGAGCTACATCGTAAAAGAGAAGTTTGAGTAAAGTAAGCTACGCCGAGGACATTCTATATTTATTCTAAAAGTTCAAATCCGGGATTTTGAAACACACGCGCGAAAACTAAAAGAGACATTTTAAATAAGTGGTAAAAAATAAGTTCACACTCTACTCCAGAACTTGCATTTAAACTATTTTTTTTTAAATTTTGCAATATTTTAAATTCCTTTTAATCCAGACCTTGCAAGATCTTAAATTAAGAAAGATGAGAAATTCGATTGTACACTTACTTTACCTTTTACCTTTTTGAAAAAATATATTTTGTTGTTGTTGTTTGAACTAATCGTCGAATACTTACTGAACAGTAATATTTTATCCGGTACAGAGTCAATAAAATGTGTCTGACAAATGTTGTGAATGATAACGCCCTCTAATTTTGCATGACAAAAAGGGATTGAAAAATAAATATTGAATTATTCTTTTTGCTTTTAAACAACTTAATTATTGAGTTTGAGCATTTTTTAAAGATGTCAAATGTCATGCTCAGGCCAGCTGTTCCTTCACGCGTCTTTCTTATTTTTCTCCCTTTTTTTTAAAATTAATGTGTTATATCGAGTTAGACTACCAAGAAACATCATTTTCGAAGTTTAAGATGCAAAGCCGTTGAACGAAAATTCAAATGGTATTTCTACGTTCCTTGTTCTGGATGAAATTCAATTAAAATGTTTTCTTAACTTTGTAGGTTTATTTAAATTTCATCTAGAAACGGATTTCATCTAGAACGGAGTTAGACGGACGTTGTTTTGATACCATAACTGCTCTTTTCTAAACAGTTATGGTATCAAAAATGGTATCATATCAAAATTCTTCCCAGGAAAAAAATGTAAAGAAAGAAAAAAAAAAGGCAGCTTAGAGAATTTATTGAGGAAACTGGAAATATTTCTGCTTTACTTGCTTTTTTTAATTTAATTTTCCTGCAATTAATCTGAATGTAAACTATTTTACTTGAAAAGAAAATCTATTTCACTAACTACTAGGGTAAAATAAAATCTGTTTTAATTTGCAAGAAGAAGTAATTTATCAGCTGAACTTTAACTTTTCCTGCCTATTTTTTTGATTAAGAATTTACCTAACAAATGAACTCTGCTCATCCTGGTATAAATTAATGCAGGGTCCGTATCAGTCTTTTAGTTTCTGAAATTGCAATTTTCAGAAAAAGTGTGCCGAAATGGCCAAATATAAAAATTTCGACAAATGAATTTTAAAAAGTTTTTAGTATGCAGGACAAATGTTGAAACAAAAGGACATTTTTCAAAAATTTTTTCAAAAAACAGAAGATTTATGAAGTCCTTTTCTTCTTCAAACCCTGCCTCATGACTCTGTCAGCTTACAATAATACTTACTTTCTATCACTAAAAAACTGCGAAAGGCTAAAGAAATGCTATAAGTAAAGTCATATATAATTATAATTTCAATGGTATGCACTCATAAACTGTTCTGCAAATTAAAATATTATCTTCACTATTTTATCTATCAATACAGCACTTATGAAAAATGAGCACTTAACTACAAATGGCTGTCAGATTTATCGTGTGAAATTAAATGTTAAATATGAGTGAAAATATAGCTTTATTAATTGAATGAAAGATACACGTTCACGTCAATATTAATAAATCAATGATGGTCAATGAGGAAAAAGGCAGCATTTTAAGGAAGCAAATCAGCCAGAGCTAGATGACTTTAAAGACAGTTGATGGTAAATGAGGAAGAGTGCAGCATTTTAAGGAAGCAAATCAGCCAGAGCTAGATGATGGTAAAGATAGTTGATGGTAAATGAGGAGGAATACAGCATTTCGTGGAAGCAAAGCAGCCAGGAGATCTTTTTTAAATCACTAGAAGCCAGATGTTTTATGTCGAGCCAAGAAGAAACAGAGGACACTGGATGGTATTTTGGATGGATCAGCAAGAGAGTCATTTATTTGGGGGGGGAAATGAAGATTTTAATCTGCGTGGTTGATGGAAGTGATCAGCTAGTATTCGAGGTTTATATATAAGAGGTTGGTTTTAGAATAGGATGTAGAAGACGAATTTTAAGACTTATTTGATTTCCGTTATTTTAACTATGCGTTGGAGAGAGTTCGAGTCATGTGCCATGCTTTTGAGATCGTTTTCAATGGGCAAAATTTAGTGATAAATATTTAAGTATGGTAGATATGGGTGCTTTATTTTTATTTTTACTTTACGGTGTTTAGTGTCTATTGAACGGAGTGACAATTTCCTATTTAAAGTTAGCCAAATAAAAGATTTTATACTTGGAAGTACATATCATAAGTAATTTTGATTTATATTCATAAAGTTTTAATTGAATAGTTAGCCAAATAAGTGATTTTATATTTAAAATTGAATACTAACAGTAATTTTGATTTATATTCATGAAAATTTTGATTTATTTCCAAAGTGGATGCAAACACTTAATATTAAAGTTAGTTATAACAGAATGATAATTTAGATAAATAATTTCATTATCAAAAATCACCTGATAAATCTCGAATTTCGTCGCCTCTTTAGAATGAACGTGACACAAAAATTATGTGAAGAAACAAGAGGTCCTATTGGAAGCCTGCGTCAAAATTTATTCATAAATAATAATAATATCTCTTATCAAAAACTAATTCATTGGAAATTTTTAGCAGTTTTAGAAATAGGAACATATCTATAGGGAACCCTCTTACTAACTTCAGTGATGCATAAATTGAGAAAACGAATGAGAAATGCTGTAGAATTAATTACAATTTGTTATGAGTGCAGCGAAATTCCACGAAATAAACATTCATGGGCTCGGTTCTTCCATTATATTATTTCCCCCCCCCCAAATTAAATATTACTATTAACAGTTTTCACAGCAATGAAGTTTTATAATACTGATAATTTACTGTGAGAAATTAACTGCAACAATATATTTAGTATTTCAAATATCTGAGTAAAAATGTTTTATTTTAAGATTGTTTTCTTTGTGATTACGAAAATCTATATAAGTCCCATTAAAAATGCAATGATTATTCACAATTATCACGAAATTGAAGTTAAGTATTTTTTCATAGAAATCTGAAGCACTTTTACGATACTAGTTTCCTGCCGATTCATAGTTCGTATTCGAAAAAAAATTAAGAGACGTGAAAATATATTTTTTTTTCTATTTTAGAAAAAATATTTTTATTTAAGAACATTGGATTATAATTTCTAAATTCATATTTCTCAAAAACAAATATGAAATTATTTTAAGGAAATAAATGGCACTTATATCAAAATATGCCTTATACTGAATTTTGCTTTTTTTTTGTAACAGAGTAAATCTGTGCTCCCTTTTTAGTTTAAAAAAAAAAAAAAAAAAAAAAAAAAAAATAGGAAAAAATCATTTACTTGTTTTGAAAATGCATTAATGTTTAAGAATACATTTTACTTACTTATTTTCCATTTTATTTTTATTATTTTTTTAATGGAAATAAAGTCTTTAGCGAAACATCTGTTAGTAAAAGGGTTCAGGAATGAAATAAAAAACTTATTATACATTAAATAATTCTAAGTATGCGTTATTTTCTTAGATTAATCCAATACCTCTTGAAGTCAAGGACTTATGAAATTTTATAATATATAAAAATTCGAATCCAAACTGATTTTAATATTTTAATAAATACTATTTACACTTCTATGTAATAATTAGGTAGTTTACAGAAAGTATTTATGAAATTTAAAATACGGCTCATTTTTATTTAAAATAAAGAAACAATATTGCATAAAACTTAAATTGTGAGCGTTTCATCTTCTATAGCAATATCATGAATACGTTAAAGCAATGATTCGAAAATGTCACTGTTAAAAATTCGCATCCTTTAACAAAAGTTTCATTCCTAATCATTTTTACCATTAAAATGAAAATGAACAAAAGGTATTGGAGAATTTAATCCATTGATTTGTTACATCATCATTCGTTTGGATCAGTGATGACCGAAGTGTCGTTTCGTTTACATAGCAATAAACTGCAATCTAGTTAGATTGAATGCGACTCATGAAAGTAAAACTATCTAATCAAAACTATTTAGCTTTTTGACAGGTTTATTGCAGAAAATAATAAAATGCCGACTATGCTTTAGTAGTCTACAGAGTGTCAGTCACCCATTTTCGTTTCCAGCTCCTCAATGGGACAAACCATACACTCATTACATTTGTCAGGGTATAAAAAATTAAATATATTAATTGATTGGTAAAAATTTGTACTTTAGATAATTTTCCATTGCATCCAATAGAGAATATTCACGCGGAAGATTAAAAAAGCTGTTTTAGCTGATGGATCGTGGAACTATGAGAAAACGGGATTTAAAGAATTAGAATATTAGCTATTAAGAAACAGTTTCACATAACAGCCACCCCTGATCTCTTTCAAACTAAATGACCGAGGAAAAAAAAAATAAGTTTGCGGCACGAGTTTGCGGGGCCACAGCAAATGCACCCTTTGTCACCGAGGTGTGACGTCAGAACAGTGCTCTCCGCTTTGCTTCCTAAGTGACGTCATCGTGGCGTCTGGACGGTACGGAACGGACAGTATGCACCCAGCTGCACTTGACGATAGCGGGG
The DNA here is from genome assembly GCA_038373885.1 of Cheiracanthium punctorium. Taxonomy (NCBI): domain Eukaryota; kingdom Metazoa; phylum Arthropoda; class Arachnida; order Araneae; family Cheiracanthiidae; genus Cheiracanthium; species Cheiracanthium punctorium. The sequence continues at coordinate 44,807 of JAWZYV010015363.1, forward strand.
GCGTTTAAACAGCGTATTTTTTTCCGATTTTTACCGTTTATCTGCCCCCATAGATCGCGATTTTCCTTGAAGATTCGGGGGTTATTTTGCAGCATTTTACGCTTCCTACAGTAAATTTGAATCCCTTTAACCCCAGTTTTATTTTTAAAAAATGAAACGCTTAAATTGAAAATCGAACTATTTTCATGAGTGGGAGTCAATTGTCTCCAAAATTAGATCGTCCAACCCGAAACGAAATGTGAGAGCTTTTGAAGAATTTTTGCTTAATTCTGTTACAAATAAAACAAAAATCAGAAAAGACATTTTTATACTGGATTACGATCTAAACTTCAGAAAGATATAAAATAGGGCTGGCAATCGAAAGCTCCTGGGAAAAAAATGTGGACGAAATGAAGTCCTTGGTGAAAAAGCAAAAAGAAACTGAAAGAAAAATCCCTGCAGAAAAATCCTCTCCTGCAAGGAACTTCAGCAAAGGAACTACAGGTATCGCAATCCATAATTTTTCGTCAGGTAAAGAAAATTGGCTATAAAAAAATTGTGAAGAAACCAGTCTATCACCAAGCATCTGCAAAGACCGTAGAAAAACGAAGAAAACGTTGTTGTTGTTGTTGCTAATTTCACTAGGTTTAGTCGAAGGCTAGACCAAGTCCAAGAGGTCGTGAATCTTCAAAAAATCGTAAACCAGAAGAGGAGTGGCTGTCAGATCCTCACGCGAAAGCCCCAAGCTGTGTAAAAGATGGGTTGCCCAGCTAAGATCTGCAGGCATTGGAGCTCATTCAGTCTTCTGTCTTTGCGTGCTCCGGATTCTTTCGATCCTCAGAAACTGCTCCCCTTTTTCCTTCAACCATGAGAAAAAAAACGTTCCTGCCCTCTGTATTTAATGTTAAGCAAAGATATGCAAAACATGGAAAAATTCGGATGAAGCACTGTTTCATCTGTTACAGGGGCGTAGCCAGAAAGTTTTCATGGGGGGGGGGTTACGACTACTACAACTCATATATATGTATACGTGGGTGTGACAATGTAGTGAAGAATATACACTTTGTATGGCAAAAAAATTCCTCATGAGGGGCGGTTATGACCCCCCTAACCCCCCCCCCCTTGGCTACGCCCCTGATCTGTTACCCACAACTGGCAAAACGATGATACACTCTATTTCACATGCTCATTTTTACTGTTAAAAACAGATAGAAAATATAATAAATTGCATAAAAACTTTGATTTTCAAGCTTACCACAAGCGGGAGCGCAAACTTCGTTGAATACTTCAGAGGGCGACAGGCCAGACTTTTCCAGGTAAAATCTCCAGAGATCTGGAAACAAACTGTCAAAATAAAATAAAATAAAAAACATATAAAATTGAAATACAAAATCAAAATCCATTTTAATTCAGTTAAGTAATTAGAAAGAATTAAGTTATAAAGTGATAATCAGCGTAAAAGATCGTTTATAGGGCACTGGTTTTCTCAGTTATAAAAGTGATGTTGAGTCGACCAGAGATTATGTTTGAATGAATTTGAACAATGGAAAAAGAAATTGGCACAACTTGAATATTCGCCAACATGGCGAAATAAAATATTTCCCGGTGATAAATACGCCAGTCTACTGAAGATTATATATAAGAATATATGGAGAAAGGTCTTAATGGCAAACATAATAGGAAATGATTATTGATTATGCGCATGCGTAAATAGCCAAAGAATCAGAGAATTGAAAGTCGCCGTTGGCGGAATACGTCGAAGTTGTGCCAAAAAATTCTTTTCAATGAAACTTCTAACAGCTGTTGCCATTGGAAAGAATGTTAACTTTTAGAGAGTTATTCCCAGCATATAATTCTCGTATCGCAAATGAAATCGACGTCATTTTGAAGTCACCAGTTCATATTTTCATGGAGCTTCTAATCCGAAACTCTCTCTATAAATTCGTGACATCAAATGACGTACACTTTCTATGTAACAGATTCCGATATTCTCGGAATACCACTTCTCCACGATTTCGCAGTTATCCAGAAATACTTCATATTGATGCTAATATGCTTAAAATGTTTTGATGAAATATGTACAGTTAATTCATAATTTTGATTACTATTCTTAGTTTATCGAAATCTGCGTATTCGTGGAAATATTTGTACTTGCTTCATCAGAATATAACATACACTAAAGTAGAACAGCGGGGAGATAGTGGAATTATTTCAATTGTGGTGCTACTCTGATGTCATAAGCTGTCAATCTCATTCAGTATAAGGACTTGTGACATCAAAATGACGGCTATTTCAGTTGCAATTTGGAAACTATATTCTGTAGATAAACTTCTAATCCATAATGTTTCCATTTATCCATGTAGAGGAACCACAGTGTTATTCCCTTTTATTTAATGCGGAATCAGTACAACTGCAGTTTATTTCTATTGTGATGTAATTTTTGCTTTTTTAAGCAATATCCAAGCTGTTCCGAAATTCAAAATTATTGTTGCCCCCGAAAAGAAATATTTATTTAGAAATATATGTTCCAAGCTGTGTATTTGTGATAATATTTCACTAGCACTGGATTTTGATCGATTTTCGGGTTAGCTTTTTTCAGTTTCTAATGTATTTTTGAAATTGTGACATCAAAATGACGTCGATGTGCGTTTTGGAAATGAAAAGCTGCAGATAACTACATAATTCTAAACAAAGTCAACGATAATGACATTATAATTGAGGCGTAATATGATTCAATTAAGTGAAAATTAGAATAATTTCGTTGTCTTTCAGTTTCTGTGTTTCTTAGAATCACTTTTAAAGTATAACACACTTCACTGAAAGATAACCCGATTTTGCTTATAGCTTAGCTATAACAAAAATCTGGAAAATCACTATAGCTAAATGTCCAATGTTAGCTGTAGCTAATTTTGAATATTTTATACAGTTTCTGTCGTGGCTGAATTAGAACAAGGGAATAATTCCGTAAGCGGGGGCAGGTTTAGTTGGCTTCATTTTTTGTTGCCAACGTCTAACCCATTAAGGTTGCCGTTAAAACAGTTCTCCATATATTCTAAGCACAATCCTTGCAGATTGGCGTATTTAGCAACGCGTAAAAGCTTTGACGACATCTAGATTGGCAACCTGCCCCCGCTTACGGAATTATTCCCTAGATCAATTGTGGATTTATATTTCTTGATACAATTTTTGGGAACAGCTTGGGAGGTTGCAGTCCTTGGCGGGTTTTCATAATTTGGCGAGTCACGCCTTTTCCCATTAAGGCAGAAAGTAAAACAGTGCCCCCTATGTTTTCTTGGCTCAAACTGCCATAACGGCGTATTTAACTCAGCCAAACATTTCATATGGTATAGATCCAATATTTATCAGCAAAACTAGATGAAATATATCGCCAATCTGCAAAGGATTATTCATGAAGAACTCTTTAGAGGCAACCCCATTGGGAAATGATTATCGTTTACAGTGAAAGATGCACGATTTTACGGATTAAAAAGTAACGATGCACAATAATATGTTGCAATAGTTCCGAATACAAAATCTCAGCATTCTACAGTTAAAAGTTTTACGATTATGCCAAATGCGTCATTATTTTTTATTGGCGCCCACTTTGGCGACATTACTTCTTTAAAATTGGAGCAGTCACCATAGAATAACACAGTCCTATTGCAATGGGGTCTAAGCAATAGGGCGGACCGGTTACAGCTTTCAGTAGCATGCCGTCTCTGTATCAATCTAGTTTGCCTACGCAAATTGCTAATTCTCCAGGCTTGAAAATCGGCGCTCTTGAAAGAATTGAAATAACTGTCGACGCAACAGCCTCGATCAATAGCCTCATGAACAGTATGCGAGCTCGTCGGGACGCTTGCATATAGCCGTTCGAGGTGGCCATATCTCTTAGTAGATGGAGCAATAAAGAGTTGGCATATCTTATTTTGATCAATGTTGCTCTTCATCTGTATATCAGCCTACCTATAACTCTTGAGCAAATATTTCTTTTTTTTTTTTTTTACCATATCTTACTTTAGAGCATGAGGTATTGGAATGCCGAATTTCCATGCACGAAACCCATTTTTTGCCGAAAAAGCTCACTTTTTTGTGTTTGTAAAGTTAATTCTCGACACCCCTGAGCATAGACACAATCCTACCATTTAAAAGTATGGCGACAACAACCCACTTCAATCTGTAAAAAGTCAGTGTTAGTTTTTAGGAGATCTTGATACTTTTCCCCTAAGCTTTTGAATAGTACAAGCAAACTGTCAATGGCTCATTTTAACCCTTTAACGAGCGGTCTCCTCGAAGTGAGGACACAACTCTGACGTTTTGATTCGAGCAGAATCCATTGGATTTCAATAGAATACTTGAGGAGGACATAGCTACATGAGAATCCTTTTCTATTGAGAATATCATTTCCCGTAAAAATGATAGATTATTTGTAAAATAAATGTCAGAATTTATTTTATTTTTTTGGTACCTGCATCTGTTGGGAACTGGAGAATAATGAACATATACATCGATATAGAAAAAAAAAAGATAAACAGATAGACTGACGTTTTGAATATTTTTGACACAGATGGCTCTACGGCTCCGCACAGCCATCTGTTTCAAAAATGCTCTTGAGCTCTGTAGCACGCGTTTATCAATGCGATCGCCCGCCATGTTTTTGATAATTAAATCGATGCACTTTTTCGACATTGGGAAAGGGTTGCGTTCCAAAAGTTTAAAGGAAAATTACAGCAGGCATTTTAGTAAAAAGAATCCGCAGAATAACTATAAAAAACACACCAATAATCCCCTTTTCCTTTATGGTTTCCCTACTTATGATGTAAATCTATAATAATAAAAATGAATGTTTGTAAATCTGTCTGTCTGTATGTGTGCGGTCTCCAGACAAACCTACTGCACGCAGAACTCTGAAAATTTGAATATATAAGCCCATGAGTCCGATAATGTGCACCTGAGAATCAGAATTTTGATTCTCAGCACCTGAGAATCAATACACCAAAATGTCGAAGTCGAATTGTTTCATGATTACTATACTTTTCCTTACATGGTACATGTTCGGAAAGTAAAAATAGTGTAATTAATGGGACTTCTGTAAATGCCAAATTAATATAACGCAGTAAAAAATTTTCAGTCAGAATATCAGTCTACTCCAAAACAATAATGCTATCCTTAATTATCAATGACAGAATTAAAAAATATATTTCTTTTAATAACTGTGATGCATATATATATATATTTTTCAGTTTGAATTATCTTCCAACTTCCAAATTATTAGACACACACACATACACAATTCCACTAACATTTTATCAGCTAATTCATGCTTATCCAATTTCGAAAACACCAATTTGAGAGATAGTTTTGAAAAAAAAAACAAATTAATCTGACATCAGTTTAAAAGTTTGTGAATTGAATGTCAGAATTTTTCTTCCGTCAAGTTTGTACCTTTCGAAATTTCTAAACCAGCCTTATGTAAATCCCCTGAGGGAATTGCTGTCAAGTTCTTAATTTTCAAAATATTTAAATATACTGTATTGTAAACTTTTCTTTTAAGAAATATTTTAAAGAAAATTAATTAAATAGTTTATTTATAATATGTCTGTTCGCACTAATCAAGTACTATATTACAGTTAGACGACAGGTGTCTGTGAATTCAGATGTTTGCGCTAGTGTTACATAGGTGTTTTTTTTTTTTCTTTTAAGACTATAAATTATTAGTAGTAACAAAGGAACTGACGTACTCCGTAACTTGAATACACACATAACACAAAAGAAAAATACTTTAAGTTATGTGTGAAATCTTTGAAATTTCGAAGCAAAATTCCTGCTTGTGAAGTACCTCAGGAGTACTGATAAATATGTTGTACCTTGATATTATTTTGAAGCATTTCTAAAATATCTAATGCAAAACGTTTATATAAAGCACACACATATCCAAAATTATTTTAAAATCTCTGAAAATTTTATTACCTGCTTTTAAAATCCAGTTCTTTCAGGTCGGAAAGTTTGATTTTTAAAACAAGCTTTAACCCTTTAACGCTCGATGTTCCCGCTCTGGGAACACCAAACTCTGACGTTTTGACTGTTGCCAGTCACGAAGAATAGATTGGATTTCTATAAAAATAGTTGCGGGTGACATAGCTCCACGATAATCCTTTACTTTTTAGCACGTCATTTCCCGTAAAATAAATTTTCACGAATATTTATAACAGCACTGACATCTGTTGAAAAATGGAAGAATGCAATAACAGCTGGATAGATTGTCCCACGCTGAAAAAAGGGCAACCGTTGTCATCGCTCGACTTAACTACCAGCAAGATGGTGGCTGTGCGACACAGCCAGCTGCGTCAAAAAAGGGTCTCTAGATCTGAGGCACGTGATGATCGTTTCCATCGTCCACCATCTTGCTGGTAGTTAAGTCGAGCAATGGCAACGACTGCCCTTTTTTTAGCATTGGGAAAGGGTTGCACCTCAAAGGGTTAACCCGTTTGGATCGTCATCCAATCCTCCGTAGACCTTAGACCTGACTATATCTGCTAATTTTTTCAAGTCAATATTGATAAAATTTTATTTTTCAATACATTTTCAACTTGATGTTCGCAATTGGGAACATTGGCAGGTAAATGTTAATGTATTAGAGTTTTCATTCGGTAAGTCTGCTGCAGAAAGATAACCAAGACGCCCACACCTATGTGGGCAGAAAGAAGCCATGCCCTGTGCCATAAACAGTGAACAGTATACTTTTTGTCAAGTTTTACCTAGGAGCAGTTTATAAAGTAGAAATCGCTCTTGAAGACTGTTCAATACAAAGGATGGAATTCGAAGATATTGCTTCATTCTTGGTTCCAAAACGTTGCGGTGGAAGATTTTAGATGCGCCATGGTTGGTTTGTGAAAAGAACTGTCAGTGGCGTGTCGCAACTTCTTACTGTTTAATATGTTGCCTCAATTACTCGAAAAAAGTTGATCTCGGTGATGTGAAGAGCTTGACATCACTGCAGATATTTGAAAAAAAAAAAAGGTTCTCTTCATTGAAACGGAATGATCAGATATTTGTTTAATACAGCTCAAATCGTTTGTTAGAGCTCCTGGGGCTGAAGTTTGACCATGGTATCTCAGGACTGTCAAAGCTTGGTTGGAGTTCGATGGCTCTTAAAGTCTTTTGGATCTGGTTCAGAAAATATAGTTTTACAAACAGCTGCTATTGTGATTGGGTTCTGAACTATTGTGACTATTGAGGAGGAAGTACGCAGAGTAATGTTTTAAATGGGTTGTGTAGGATGTTGTTTAGTGCAGTGTGTCTATTGGATCCAGAAGGAAGTGTCTGTTTGGTGTGGGTGATTGTGGGGCGGGTCGGAGGCAGGAGAAGCGGGAGAAAAATTTACGGACGCGTCTGAATTTCTTTTTACGGATTCTAATGTTGGGAAATACGGGGGAGGACGGAAGTGGGGTAAGGCAGGGAGAGTATGAATTAGTTGGTGTGGTTATTGAGGGTGGGATTGGAGAAGAAGGTGCTGATAGTGGAACGGGTGTGGAAGGAGGTGCTTGTATAACGGGTGAGGATGAAAGTGTAGGTGATGATGGGGGTGTGACTGTTAAGTATTCGGAAGAGACTGGGGAAAGTGTGACGGGTGAATCCTGATCCATTGTTTCGTATGTTGTGCTATTGGCTGTTGTGTAAGAGGATGTGGATGATGTGTCAGTAGTGTCTGTAGAGGGTGTACTTACTCTGGACTCCTTCTTATAAAGAAGTACATAACACAAAAAACGCCGAAGAACAGCAGGAACGCCATGCTTCAAACAAGGTCTGATATAAGACTGAAGTCATTTGTTGAAGTGGCATAACTTAATAGTGTTGTCAACAATGCGTCATTTTGAAACGTATAGTACTATTATTGCGTTGCTTTCCATTGCATTGTTAAAGTGAGGATTGACTTAAATAAGATAATGGAATGAATAAAAATAGATTAAAACAATTAAAAGTACGGCATTTAAAATCATACTGAAATATTTAACACGTGACCGATTAGAACCGCGTTAAGATTTATTTTGGCACACAATCAGTGGCCGTCTTCAGCTTTACCAATCACAACATCTTCGAAATCAAGATGATGTGACGAGTAGACGTCTCTAGATGACGTATGGAACGCCCTCCTCTTTTCTAAGGATTTATGATGTTTAAGACGGCCATAGAGGGTGTTGCCAAAATATTCTTTTAACATTTTTAGTTAGTCATTCTTTGAAGTATTTCAACTATGAATAAAAAACACAAGGTGGCATGCCGTTTCGTTTTTCTCAGTGCTAGCGTTTCCTGTTAGTCCCAGATCATGTTTTATTTTTTTTCCCTAGCTGTTTTTTGCGCCTTACATATCGTTTTGCCTTTTGTGTTCGCAAGTCAAAGGATACCTCCTGTGTAGCAGGCGACAGTCGTCGCTTAGTGTAAGAACACATCATACCTTGTTAAGCGGTCCAATAACCGTACCGTGTTTATTGTGCGTGAATAACGCGTCCGTTTTTCATGATGCACGCACCCATCCGAAGCTCTTTAGGGATTTAGCATGCGTAATTCATCTTACAACGGAATAGTTGTTGTCCTTTGAAATTTCCGAGTTTCTGTTCTAATAACAATAACCGTGAGCGCCACATTGTTGCCGTTCACAGAATCTCATAACCCAGTGGCGGCCCGTGGTCAAAACTGTTAGTGCAGCCGGAAGCATATGAGTCCCCCCCCCTCCTCCGGACAGGAATGGAAAATCTTTATTATTGAATTCAAAAGCTGGCGGATGAAGCCCTGACCGAGGAAAAAAAAAAGAAATTACATAAAAAATGTAAGAGATCCTATTTTACTTTACCATAAAATGGACCTAAATTTCAACCAGCCGCTCTTATCCTCAAAATGGCATTCATCCGTGTCGGATTCGAAGTTTCCTTAGAATTTTCTTTTGTAACGATCACTTGAGAAGAAAAGAAAAAAAAAAAAAGAAAACGTACTTATTTTTTATAAGTCAAATCAATCCTCCTTTCTTTTAAACTTGCGAATCGGTCAGTGATGCCCTCATAAAAAGGCGTTGTTTTAATTCAGATATCCATCATTTTAAAAGCTCTTTAAAATTTCCTATGTTTAAAGAATTTTCTCGCTCGCCCTGTCCTCTCAATGCCAGTTCTTGCTTACTTAAAAACAATACTGCTTGGATGGGTCATTGTCCATTCATAAGCGTCTATTCAGGTTTACCTTCTTGATCAATTCAGCAATATAAAGTCGAGAGTTTGCCGAACAAATATTCTCCTTACTCCCTCCCTCACTTCTCGAGCCAATCAGAGAGTCGAATTCACAGGTGCTGCCGACCTTTCAAAATCTTGAATGAGCTGAGTCTTAGCTGCGTACCCCCATTATATCAACTAACAATGCATATTATTTCTAAGGAAACTTTTATTGAAAGTGTTCGTTAAAAAGTTGAACATTTGGGATTTTAGCAGCAATTTAACTACTTTTACTGATTATCTTTTTATTTTCACGTTTATTTCATCTTTGCGTATCGTTGTTACAATTTTTTTCCTCAGTCTTTTTCACTGATATCGTTTTCACTACTGCTTCATCTAACTTCTCATCAAATACTACATCTGCACCAAACTCAACTTTGTCGAAATGTCTTCTTCAGAGCTTTCCTCTGTTGAAGAAAGTCTGTGGGATACCGGTAGTGACTATTTTACTGCCGTCTCTGTAATAAATTCGTACGTAACAGCTTTGACTCCCTCTCCAAGACCTGTCCGGCAGGCTCCACTAGCTCCAAATCCTGTTCGCAGGCACCAGTGGTTCCATTTCCAAAAACTATTTGTTT
>JAWZYV010015364.1:0-49278 GCA_038373885.1 Cheiracanthium punctorium
GTGATTTATTAATCTTCCAGAAATTTGCATTTAAAAGGCCATTCGCAGGTATGATACAATTTGGTGAATGGGTGAGAGCATTTATTCACCAACATGAGGTGCATGAATAGTAGGAATTATGGAGAATATTAAAAATGTTGACTTTGATGATTCGTTTTACTTAACGTCCTGGGTAAATACTGAATATTTATTTCAATTTTGGATTGTACGTGTTATTTTATTAAAATAGTATATACTAGAATGTATGATGAAATCTAGAAATTAGTTTTGCTGTTAAAATCGTGTTAAAAGAATGGAATCCAACTAATTCGTAAATAAAACTGCCTGACATTCTCGTACAAGTAATTATACATAGTATCCGCTCTTATATTAAACGAGGAATGTTTGTGTGTGTGTGTCCCCGAACGATCTCGAAAACTGCTCTAAGGATTCTTTTTAAATTTCGTACCTGGGGGTTTTTTGGGCCCCTGAAACGATTGAGCTAGGTCAATTAATTGAAAAATCTCTTAAAACGCTCAAAATTTAAAATTTAAAATTTTTGGACGGTAGCGCCATCTATTGAGCGTTTGAAAAACACACTTGATGCAATCTTCCTAAAAGGGACGCTCAAATAAGTTTGGGGCGGATTAAAAAATACACGCCATCGATATATAATAGTAAAAATTAATTTCGCAAAGAAATAAAATAAATGGAAATTGATATTCAGTACACAGACAAATAAATATTTTAGTAACTAGATATATTACACCATTCAGCTACATAAATTTGTTTAGAATTAAAAAGTTAGTTTTATTTCAAAATATCGTCCTGGCAACCAGCGAAAGAAAAAGCGAAAAGAGTCTTCGTTGCCATCCCCGCAAGCACCTTGATGTAATATACGTAAATAATTTAATTATTCTTAATTCATAGTTATTAATACAAAACTATTCGTAAATCTTATGTGAAAAATTGCCTGCATTTATTACAATTATCCTTTTGTAACTAACGTAAAGCTAAATGTATTTTCGCGTATATACTAAAACAATAAATATTTTTCATGTATTTTATTGATCCATATGATGCGAATTTCAAAAGTGCATAAAAGTTTCAGCTTAGCCGAATAATTTAAATGAAAATGACACCCTTTTCAGTCATTCACAGTAAGAAAAAAGATCCTGTGACGTAACATGAAAATTCCATTTTTTTTTTAAATAACCGCATTAGGTTGAATTCTATTTTAACTGCCTTATTCCGCCAAGTTGACGATAAATATTTAAATGTAGTTACCCTGACGATTTTTTTTTTTTTTAATGGGTCAACCGTTTATAATGAAACGATGTTCGAAACTCCGATGAAAAAATGATACGATCGATTCCTAAATTGGGCTCGTAGCCGATATTCAAATTAATTTTGCAGATGATCAGCCATCAGTTTAGTTTTCATTCACTGCAGTTGATGATTTCAACTCATTTATTTTATCATCGTATGGACAACCTTTTAAAAGTTGCGGGCAGAACTTTACGATAGTGACCTCCTGGGCCTGACTTCAGGATGTTAGCGAAATCGCGGGCCGTATAATTCGGATTTATATGGAAGTTTGAATGTTTTATATAGGTTTTATACAGGGTTTTGACTTGTTCTGAGGGCTGGTCCAAAAGCCATGGCGGGCCCCATCCGGCCGCAGGCTGGGAGTTGTCCATATGTGGAAGCAGTAAATTGGGAGGCTGAAATCTGGTTACTAAGATTTTTTCTAATAAATTTTCAATTCTTATTTAGAAGTGGATTAGACTGTGTTGTTTTGTGTTGTGTACTATCATTAAACTAAAGGATAAAGCCCTTTGTGGAGACAATTACAGCGGGCGATAGAATGTCTACACTCAGAATATTTAATATTTACCCACTTAAAATCAAATAACTTCATATTCAATTTTTATTATACATCGAAATTCGAACTCTATAATCTGCAGAAACATTTCGTATTCGAAACATTTCGTTTGGTATCAACATCCTGTCCTATATCCATGCTTAATGCATAGAAAACCGTTTTATTTTTGAAAAAAAGTTAAACTGAGTAGTAATTTAGAAAAGCTATCTTAAGCGAATTGGAATCGTAATTTTCCCTCCAAAGTCTGATAACCGTGACTTCAATGTAACGTCAATGTCACTTGCAATAGATAATTCTGTCACTCAAATGATTAGCTTTTTTTATTCTCTTAAATGAAATAGAGCTAAAAATACAAAAAAAAAAAAAAAAAAAAAAAAAAAAAAACCGCTTAAAAATCAGGGAACGGGTGGATTATCAGATTTTTTCTTTCTTTTTTTTCTTTTTTTTTTACATAATTATGATAATTTTCAGGCTGATCGCACCAACGAACCGTGTGTAAATTTTAAGTTATTAGACAATACATTTTTAATCTGTTTGGATGGTAAAAGTTTTATTTTGAGTGGTTGAACTGGAATTGTGACAGAGTCAGGGATCAGCGTAACTATATAGGAGCGATGTATTTTTGATTTATTCGAGGTTAGAAGTCCATTTTCTTCAGTCCATCCGTTTGTTCTATTATTATGAACGTTTAAGTAGTTGTTAGGGTTATTATAAAAGAATATTTTTGATCTATTCTGTTTTTGATTTCATGATTTCGAAGTGTCCTTTTGTACTAATAATTTAAATTGCGTTACACTTTTTATTTTCTTAAGGGTGAGTTTATAAAATAAAATTATGTTTAAAGCATATTTATGTAAGATTATACTTTTATGGCATCTATATTTATGTATCTATAAGATTGAATTTACGTTTGTAGAATTTGTTTAGGCGTGATGTATTTTCTTTGAATTAGAAAAAATAAGTATTTTATGTTTGAATTGAAGCACTATAGAGAAATGTACAATTTCAATCGTAAAGAATTATCATCATAGATGTATTATAAAGACGTAAATGCATGAAAGTGTAGCTCAAAAACGAGCTGTGGAAACATATGATCACCGACAGCAGCACTTAGCCCAAATGTGTGAACGTGCAGTTAAAACACAAGCAGATGAAACAGATGATTAGTATTTGGAAGGAGAACGACATGGAACAGCTAGACGTCGACAAATACTTCGGGTAAACAGTGTAAGTATCTACAAAGCTGCCACAAATGTGGGTACTTATTATCATAGTTTAAAACTTTTTAACATGGATTGCATTCACCCTGGAGCTTTGCATTTTTCTGAACAGTAAAAACAAAAATTAACCGAAACCATTTTGGGGACTGTAAGATTGATGTAGGACATTCCGAATTTCCTAATGAATTGGTGTGGTTGTTTCTTCGATGTCACCCACATTTCAAAGAATTCGAAATTTGAAAGCATACTTTACAATGGCTTTGTTCACAGTATATGACGAGTAAAACTATTAACGATTTTGGTGTGCACTGCTACGTTGCGAACAGTGCATAACAGACTTGATGAATTTTTTTTATAAACTCATTCATCTGACAGTTCAACCAACTCAAATTCTTGATGCTGAATATGAACGTCCTCAATATGGACATATATATTTCTGAAGTAATGAAGACGCTGTTAGTGAATGCATCGCCCAAGATCTTCGCTGATACCCTCGTTGATCTGCTACAGAAGGAAAGGAGGCACCTTACGTTAAACTACTTTTTGCTCAACTCTGATGGCACCGACCATCGAATATTTAGCATCCCTCTTCAAAACAAAGTATATACCATTGTAACATTGAATGCCGACCAAAGCTTACCTGATAATGTATGGGTGATCCGACAGCGATAAAAATCTTTGGCAACCATGAAGATTATTGATACGTGCCAAGGCATTTACGTATTCATTATTTTACACTTAAGGAGCCTTTAGATTCTGAGCATGGCTCGGTAACCTGGTACTTTATGTTATATGCTGACCTCTAAAAGTTAAGGAACAACATGTTTATCGAAGCTTACCATAAAAAAAAATGACACTAACAATAAAATTTATAGTTTATATAAATGATAAAAATGAACTTTTTGCAAGTTTATGCAAAAACGATGCCCACTACTTTTTTTATAGAAAAGTACAGGCATACATGAGTGAGAGAGAAATATGAAAATATCAGGCTTTCGTAAATACGCATGTAACTTTTGTTGATTTACAACTTTTGTTAGCAGATTCGTTGACAAAAGGCAGTAGGGTCCCGCCGTGTCTGAAAGAAGCCGTTTGCACGATTCGTTAAGGTGGTGGGTGGTCGGATGGATGGAAACGGGGTTGTCACAGGCTGATGCTGCTAGGCGTCTTTATATGTCTCGCAGTGTGGTCCAACGTCTCTGGAATCAATATGAAACCGAAAATTCTGTGTACAGAAGACATGTTCTAGGCCGATCAAGAGCTGCTACACTTGTCGAAGACCATTTTATAGCTCTTACGGTCCGATGGAGCAGAAGCATTTCTATGCCGCAACTTATTGTAGACCACTCTGTAGCATCAGGGAGAATAACATCCACTAGTATGGTGAGAAGGCGTCTTCTCACAGGTCTCCATGCAAGGCGACCAGTTGTTTGTGTTCCCCTCAGCGGACGACAGAGAAGGGCCCACTTATCTTGAGCAAGAGAACACCTTTCCTGGACCAGACAACGAGTGGCTTCTGTACCCTTTACAGACGAGTCCAGATTCACACAGGAGAATGACACAGGACGTCTGGGGGGAACAAAGCACCAGATATCATCAATAAAACACTGTTGAAAAACACAGTTACCGAGGTGTTGGAATAATGCTGTGGGCAGGGATCTCACTCGGTGGTCACACTGGCCTGCATGTGTTCCAGGGAGGAACTCTGACTGGCGTGAGATATCGGGATGCGATCCTTGATCCATATGTCCGCCCATATGCTGGTGCTATTGGCAATGATTTCATTCTGATCGATAATAATGTACGACTTCAGCGAGCTGTAGTTGTTCAGGAATATCTTGAGGGCCTTGGTTTAGAGCGAATGGAATGGCCAGCTCAATCTCCAGACCTGAATGCGATAGAGCATCTTTGAGACTATCTTGGTAGACAGTTTGCTGCTTTAAGTCCATTTCCAAGGGCTTTAGGAGAACTTGAACAAAGCTTACTCCGTGTCTGATCTTCGCTTCTCATTTCGGTAACCTACAACTTAACTTACAGCATGGAAAGTCGATGCCGCCTATGCATTCAAGCTAGGGGTATGCATATCCCTTATTAAAACATATTTTTGTTATGTTTCTATGACACTTTACCACATAAAACTGTGTTGTATAATTTTTTTTCAAGAATGGACTTTCCAGAGAGAATGCTTTTGTTTGTTGTAAATCATTTTTGCGTTTTTCTTATGTAAACTTGTATGTTGCAGTCAATAAATAACTGTTTTGTGCACATGTCATCCAAATTTGGTGTTTCTACATTCATTCATTTGCAAATTAGACGCAAAACATCTTTTGTTCTTTAGCTTTTGGAGGCCAGTGTATTTTAGGTAAGTTTATCCTTAACTATATATATTTAAACCGGATGGTTTAGAATAGATGTTACAGCGATTATCCCTTAAGCCGTGTGGTTTTGAAACATTCTTTCAATTAGAAAAGTTAGTGAAATGAATAGTACCTTTGAAATAAAAAAAAAAATTTACAAGGGTCTGTATACATATTAAAATGCAAATTTTAATTTTTATATGGTCCTGCTTTCGTTTATCACTTATATTTGGAAAATGTTGCTCTATAACTTAGAAGGCAAATAAGAAATATTCCATGTCTCTGACGAATAATTTTTTTGATATTTAAAGTTAAAAATGATGACATAAACTACTTTACCAACTATCTTGATGTCCGAATTTCTGACGGGAAAAAAAATTTTAAGGGAAAAACTCTGAATTCATGAAAGTAAAATAATGATCCCTTTGTGAAAAATGGCAATTAAACGCATTCTTAAAATTAGCAGCTTTGTTTTACATGAACTGATTAGTATTGCACTACAAAAATATCGATATTATACTTTACTATTCTTTTACTATTATACTATATTACTATTTAATTATTGATGGTCAGCCACTAATTACGTCACACTTCCAGAGAAGGGGTTTCAAACTGTAGTATGCGGATAAAATGAGGGGGGAGTGCGTTAACTTTCCCTAGAAACTGCCCAATCTACATAACAAGAAGAATTCTAACTAAAATTAAACTTCCAGCAGTCAAATGATTACTAACATAAACTGACGTCAGTTGAAAAGTAATTACATTTTCCTTACTAGACAGCCCTTAGTATTTGGAGACGTATGCTAAAATTTTCAACTTGCGATATCTCGTTAACTATTCTAACCTGAAACATGTTTTTTTTTATTTACCTTCTTAGACTCTGTTTTTCCAGACATAAATGATAAGGAAGCAGGGAAAAAGATTCCATATCAGAAAGTTGTTTTTCAGTTTGACTAACTTTCCTAATTGGGTCATTCTCAGATAATGTGAAAATTTGATTTAAGAAAAGATAGTTTTTTGTTTAAATTCCCAATTTTTTTTTGTTAATGCAATTATCTATGCCTGGTATCATGAAGAAAATTATCAGCAAAGATCATTTGACTTAATTACAGCTTTATTGAGTAGAGTAGCCAAGGAAGGTGGGAGTTAGGGGTCAAGATTTCCCAAAATTAGAGTGACAGACTCACACATACAAAAAAAAGAAAGATTTTATTCTTTTTTTTTTTACTTTTCTCCGCTTGAACTTCCAAACCCAGAGAAAATTCTGGCTACATTACTCAGTGATGGATTATTGCAAGTTTGTCGGGGGTGGGCGGTTAGTTACAAGATTAACATAAACATTCATTTTCTGAAAGTAAAATAGGATCTTTTACATTGATTTCTTTTTTCTCGGGAGGCGGTCGCCCCCTCCCCCCCCCCTTTAATCCGCCCTTGACATTACTGGTTTTAATTAAATATTTAATTTTTGACTGAAGCATGGTAAAAATATTTGGCTTAATTAAATAAAAATATAATGGTAATAATTGGTAAAAATATAATGGCTTAATTAAATAAGCCTGAATTAGTTCATAGAATAAAATGCTCACAATATCAACTAAAGAATAGTAATATGCATATTTTTAATCTAAAACTATCCCTTACCTTAAAACTCTGCCCTTAAAAGTCATTTTCATGTTTTCAGACAACCTTTAAAGTTAGGCCTATCTAGGCTAAATTATAACAATTAAAATCCAATGCAATATTTACTTTGAATGTAGCCCCAAAACTCCTTATAACCAATTTAAATTTTTTTATTACAATTTTCAGTATTAATGAGCTTGGTAATGTGTGACACAAAATAAATACATTTGCTATGAATTTGGGGAAAAAAAACAGTATAAAATAATGTTTCTTTAGTTAAGCTAAAACAGACATAGTCTGTAAGGACATGTGGTCCTGTTACTTTAACAGTTCAATAACTATGGAGTGCCTTTTTGTGGACACCAATAGAAAAAAAATACTACACACCTTGGCAATGACAGATACCTCGAGGGACATATTTTAAATAAGCAATTTTAATGTATTTCCCCCCCCCCTTATATCTAAAGCTCCATATATATTGAAAAGAGATAAATGAAACTACCCAGATAATTGTTGGTAATTGTTTTAAAGTGTTTCAATTCCATAAAACAAAGGTTCGAATTGTAAGGTTTGAAGTTTGGGATAAGCCTTGTTAATGACATTTACATCTTTAATTTTTTTTAAATACTAAAATTTTACCTTTTTTAAATATTTAAACTCGTGCCCAGTGTAGTGCTTGTGAGGAATTGTTGAAAAAAAAATTAAGCATCCATGACTGATATGCTCAATTGACATTTTTTAGCCAAGGGCACAAAATTTAACATTTTGTGAGAATGACCCAATTGAAAATATGTTTCGATAAATCATGGTTTACGAGATAATCGCTGAAAGATCAAATTAGAATCACTTAGAATAATATCTTATAAATAAAAATGAAATTCTGTTTGTTTGTTTGTTTGTTTGTTTGTTTGTTTGTGGATTTGATTCGTATACAAATCCACAAAAATGGACCTATCGGCCTGAAATTTAGCACAGATATGTAAAATAATATAGAATACATCACAGTCCACTTTAAAACTTTGAAAGTCCACCCGTTCCCGGAATTTAAGAGATTTTTTATGTTCTTCACGCAAAAATCTTTCCGTAATTGTAACCCCTGTAGTGAAAAAAGTGTAAAATAAGGATCGTGGTTGCCATGTGTGGCGATTTTGCCGAATAAAATGTCGTTCGTATACAAATCCACAAAAATGAACCTATCGGCCTGAAATTTAGCACAGATATGTAAAATAATAAAGAATAAATCGTAGTCCACTTTAAAACTTTGAAAGTCCACCCGTTCCCGGAATTTAAGAGATTTTTTATGCTCTTCACGCAAAAAGCTTTCCGTAATTGTAACCCCTGTAGTGAAAAAAGTGTGAAATAAGGATCGTGGTTGCCATGTGTGGCGATTTTGCCGAATAAAATGTCGTTCGTATACAAATCCACAAAAATGAACCTATCGGCCTGAAATTTAGCACAGATATGTAAAATAATATAGAATAAATCGTAGTCCACTTTAAAACTTTGAAAGTCCACCCGTTCCCGGAATTTAAGAGATTTTTTATGCTCTTCACGCAAAAAGCTTTCCGTAATTGTAACCCCTGTAGTGAAAAAAGTGTGAAATAAGGATCGTGGTTGCCATGTGTGGCGATTTTGCCGAATAAAATGTTTGAAATTCTCAAAGTAAAAATAAAAGAATAATAATGATTTTTTTTTGTTAGTTTATATTCGTAAGGTTATTTTTTTTTAAATTATAATATCGTGTGCATGGGAAATCAGAGCAGGAATGTAATGCTTTACATGCAAAACAATAAGAATTAAAGATTTCCGAGGCTAATGTGTAAATTCTTTTAGTTTGGCGAAAAAATAAAATGGCTGAAATATGGATTTTGAGTAAGTGAGTTCTAGCGGTTTGCACAGTTTTCGGCTTTGCGCAATTTATTGAGAGCTTAAGGAAATAGATTTTTGAAAACAAGTGCACAGGTTTTATTAGAATACAGCGTTAAATTTTAATGATCCGTGAAGAAATAATGCAGTTATTAAGGGATTTCAAGCGATCAAACTTCAGAATTCTCGCCAATTGAGTACATTGATTTAAGTTGGGGGAATTCCGCCAAATTTCAGAAAATTGAAATCTTCTCATTTAGTACATCGGAGTAACGATGAATAAAACACATTATAGTTGATAATTTAAAAAAAAAATCGGCTGTATTAAGGGATTCCAATTTTCAAATAAATGCGTGCTACTCTTTGGCGGTCGAACCATTTTCCATATTGATTGCTGCTAAGTCAATGCTTCGAATGATTCCCTGAAAAAACTCTTGCAAAATGGCGTATGTTGGCACTTTGGCGAGGCTTAGATTTGAAACTGGATTTTATTTGAGACTGGTATATATAATAACACTGGTTATAGATAAAAATAAATGTTGGTATGTGTTTATGAGGTTGAAAAACTCCAGCACCGTTGAGCACCGTTGCACGATGAAATTTGGTTCACCTAAGTCTTTTATGATGGAGAAGGTTTTTATGCTATCCGTTTTCCTTAACTTGCCACTTGGTGCCGCAGCGCAACGTTGAATTCCATTCCGTTTAGCCGTTTGCTATGCGAATATCGTCCAACCGATTTCGATGAAATTTGGTACACGCGAATATTAGAACACGGAGAATATTTTTCACTATCCATTTTGATGTAACTTGCCGCTAAATGGCGCTGCAAAGCATCAACTTCTATACCGTTCGACCGATCGGCATAAAATATTTTATACTTTCACATTTGAGCAAGAAGAATATATTCTAACTCCGTTCCTTTTGATGTTACTCACCACTAGATGACACTGCAATGCATTATTATTTTAACTCGCCACTAGATGATGCTGCAGCAGGCCAAATTCTTGACCATTCAAACGGTCGCTATGAAAATCAGTATACATAGCTATTTGAACAATGAGAATATTTTGGCGTTATCCATTTTGCTATAACTCGCCACTTGACGGCGCTGTAGCAAATCATTACTTTAATTAACTACTAGATGGCCCTGCAGTGTATCACTTCTTGACTGTGCAAATGATCGTTATGAAAATTGGTATGCATAGATAGTTGAACACGGTAGCTATGAAAATCAGTATACATAGCTATTTGAACAATGAGAATATTTTGGTGTTATCCATTTTGCTATAACTCGCCACTTGACGGCGCTGTAGCAAATCATTACTTTATTGAACCACTAGATGGCCCTGCAGTGTATCACTTCTTGACTGTGCAAATAATCGCTATGAAAATAGGTATACATAGATATTTGAACACGGGGAAGAGTTTGGCGCTATCCATTTTCCTATAACTTGCCACTAGATGTCGCGTCAACACATGAACTTCAGGACTGTCCAGCCGATAGTCATGAAAATTCGTATACATCGATATCTGAATGCGAAAAATATTTTCGACGTATCCGTTTTGCTAAAACTCGCCACTAGATTGCGCTACGCCGCATGGCCTTCTGCACCGTACAAACGATTGCCTTGCAATTCGGTATGGATGATTATTGGACACAATATAACGCAATATCCACTTTGCTATATCTGTTTATTACAATGAATAGTAATCACCACAAATCGTAATATCAAAAAGTCCATTCATTCCCGTGCGAAGAACGGGTACTTCAGCTAGTTAAAAATAAATAAATAACAAATCTATCAATTAATATAGTTTTTGAGAAAAGTGTTAGATGAAACAGATGTGTAAAACACGCGCAAGATTCAATTCTATATGCTTTTCCAGAGACATAAAAGTCATCCCTTCTTCATATGCATAACTAACTGCAGTACCCGTCGTTGACGGGTTAGTATGTAATGAAAATTTCCAAAAAGTCTGAATTTTCGTCAGCATTGTTGGAGTACAAAGAATGGAATTAGTATGTTGGCAATAGTATAGACATCAAAATTATTACCTCTGTGTATTGTTAAAAGGTTACAAGTTAGAGAGTAACTAAGTGATGTGTAAAATAGACATTAATATTTTTTTTATTTTAATAATTAAATTTTTATTCTAGTTGAACAAGCTTTTCAAGTCAAGCGGTCATTCCTAACCTGTGATTAAATTTTGTTTCATTCACTGTAGATCTTATATGCCTCAAAAAATATGCCTCAAAAAATCAAAAAAAAAAAAAAAAAAAAAAAAAAAAAAGGAAAATTTTCACAAAACCTAAAAAAGTAAATAAACATTAAAACATTACGACATTTGTTAGTTTAGTCGCTGCTGATCATCTTTCTAAACTTCATTGTGTTCGCTTAATCCATTTTTAAGTGATGCGAGAACAAACACTTATACGATTTTCGCGAAGTCCCAACATCTAATGAAATACTTAAAACAGTTTTTTCATCTAGAGTTTAAATTAACTTGCATCTAACGTTATTCCAAATTCCATACCATTTCCATTGCCATTTTTCAGGAATGGAACAAACATGTACTCAATTTTCACAAAATCTAAAAATCTATAAACTTTGACGCCTATAGTTTCAGTGACCACCTGTGATGATAGAAAATGTTATTTAATCCTCTTGAGTGCTTTATACGTAATCGATAAGTATTTTCACATTTTGAACAAATTTTCTCAAAATCTAATAAAAATTTTTTTAATTCGATACCTGTAGTCAAGTTGAGTGTCATGTCATAAAATTTCATTTCATACGCTTTAGACGTTAATACGTGATGCACAACAAATATTTGCACATTTTGAAATGATTTTCACAAAATCTCAGAATGTAATAACAATTATTTTAACTTCAACACGACAGTGAGAATTTTAAACGAATATTTAAGCAGTTTAAAACCATTTTCACAAAATCTCAAAAAAATTTTTTTTAATTCGACTCAAGTAATTTAAGTGGAGTGACCGCATATCATGTCACCAAATTTCATTTCATGCCCTTTAGTCTTTATTTCGTGATGCTTTAACAAAAATTTACGCATTTTGGAGCGATTTTAACAAAATATCACAATTTTATCAAAATACTTTAAAAATTCGAAGCTTACAGTTTAAGTTGAGCAACCGCCTGTCATGTCACTAAATTTCACTTCATTAGCTTTAGTCATTTTTACGTGATGCGCGCACACAAATGTATGCAGTTTGGAACGATTTTCGTAAAATCTCAAAATCAAATCAACATTTTAAAGAAATTTCGACTTGTATAGTTTACGCGTCGACATGTTAAATTGAATGACCACCTATCATGTCTCAATTCTTCTATCATGTCTCAATTTCTTCAATGTCTGAATTTCACTTCATTAGCTTCAGCCACTTTTACTTATTTCATACTTCACCTACGGTGAAATATGAAACAAGGAAAGTGTCCAATTTGCTTCCTGTTAGACAGAAAATATTTGTGGCTCTCGAAACGTACTTATAATTTTTATGCTCTTA
Source organism: Cheiracanthium punctorium (assembly GCA_038373885.1). Lineage (NCBI taxonomy): Eukaryota > Metazoa > Arthropoda > Arachnida > Araneae > Cheiracanthiidae > Cheiracanthium > Cheiracanthium punctorium. The sequence continues at coordinate 12,457 of JAWZYV010015364.1, forward strand.
TGTTCAAATTTGTGCTGTGTACAAGTTTTTAATTTAACTGTTCTTAATAGCAGATCACTCTCTCTCTCTCTCTGCATGTGTGTGTGTGTGTGTATTTTTAAAGAAAAATCAAAATGTTACTTTTTCACATATCTAAGAAAATAAACTTCCGGTGCTTTGGAAAACATTCCATGTTTATTGCTATTTAACTTTCCAAAACCATTTAAAAAATGGGAAAAAATATATAAGTTTCAACTGAACTGAATGAAACTTTCTTACGTTAATCATCATTTAATGGTGTTTCCTCCACTCTGTTCCTTCATATATTTTATTAATAGTTCATTTGTTTTTATCTTTTAAATCATAGTTTAAAGCTGTATTTATATAAACTGCATATTTAAATGTAACAATAGTGATATATCCCCAAAAATATGTCATAAATATCCGAGTCCCATTTATTAAAATGCACTAGAGAAAGTCAAAGAATGATTTATGCTATTCGAAAATCCTGGTTAAGAACGGAAGCTTGGATAATATTACGGTTTTAAAGTAACATTCCGCTTTTATTATGTGTAAATGTTAGCCCTTCAGAAATTTGCATTTAAAAGACCATTTGAAAGTAGGATACAATTTATGGAATTTGTGAGAACGGAGTACGCCAATTGCATGAATTCTGCAAAATATTGAAAACTTCTGTTAAATATTTTAGAAATTCAAGACTAGTTATTTACCTAACTTGAAATTGTGAATGTGTTTTATTATTCTCTTGATTGCCTTTTACAAATGCTGAAGGATTTTTTCTTTGCACGGAAAAATCCATTTGTTTGTTCAAATTTTTATGCATGTGTACAGGGTGTCCGAAGAATATAATGAAAACTTTTAGGGGGGGTAGGGTACATACTAAAGATTCAATATCACAGAAATGTGGGATCAAAAACGTTGTTTTCATGCACCTATAAATAATTACTGTACGAAACATGTGGAAGCGTTAGTTAACTTACCTTATCGAGTGTCATAGCAAATGGTTCTTTCTTCGACAATTAGAGCATTCAAAATGAATTACTTTTTATACTAATCAGTTTAAGAAAAAAATAATTAAATTTAGCAAAGCATGGCAAGAAATTTAACTGTCATTTCAACACCTTTAGTGGCTTTTGATCTTACATTGCTATGCGATTCTGAATCCTTTTTGTGTGACCTACCACACCACTTTTGCATGCCAATATTTGTCTCAATATTTTTGAATCACCTTGTACATATACTTTTTAAAACCGATTGATCTCACGGTATTGAATGTAATCTTCAGAACGTAATTTTGCGACAAATCTCTAAAACTGGATCACCATTTAAAATTTTTGATTTAAAATCTTGTTTTGTATGCTTTTTCACAGCTTCAGATTGATCGATCAAGTGGTTCAGATTGTTTAAACGACAAAAACAGACGCCCAGACAGTGATAGTAATGATAAATAAATAAATAAAACTGTTTTCCATTTTTTTATATAAGTATATTGAAATAGTTTGTTTTATGATGAATGATAAAAATTAGAAATTAGTTTTTTTATTCATTCGTTATACAAAGGATAAATGTACTAATAGAGAGTAATGTTTGTATAGAAAGAGATTTATCAATTGTTTTTTCTAACTGTTATTTCGTTTCAATTTATTATTAGAATATTAAATTTTAAATAGTTTATGATTAACTTAATATTTTGCGAATACTGTGAGTTTTTTTTCTTTCTTCTGAATTTTTTTTGTCTCTTGCACCATATAGTCACAATAGTCCCTTTGTCAAGATTTTAGCTTTTTCGCTAAGGCACATTTCTGAGGTTCTTTTTTTTTTAAGCACTAGAGTGATTTTTCTTTCACTCTGTTTTTTTTTTTTTTTTTTTTTTTTTTTTTTTTTGTCGACATAACTTGTGCACATTTCTGTGGACATATTTTTGTCAATAGGGGTGCTAAAAGCATGGTGGGGGAGGGAATAAAATGTTTAAAGTCGCGAAGGTTTGCAATTTTTGATGATTTATTGCCGTGTTTTTCGCCAAAAAAAAAAAATAAGTCCCCAAACCTATCTTGGTGAAATCTTTACTATTTGGTGAGAAAATGGCAAAAGCTACAGTTTATTACAAAGAAGAAGTATAGTTAGAATATGTCTGACGAAGATTGTAAAATTGTTTTAGAAGGCGATTTTAATATAGTTTTTAATTTTGAAAAGTGTTTTATGGAACAAGAAAGACGAACACGGCACACTCGTGGATTATGAGGCACATTCCAAACAGTATTTGTAAAGGTGAAATATAATTAGAATATGCCTGATAAAATTTGTTAAACAGTTTTAGTAGGCTATTTTAAGTTAGATTTCATTTCTGGAAAGATTTTTTTATGGAACAAGGAAGAAAAATACGTCATACTCATGAATAATGAGACACTATCCAACTTAATAGAATTAAGGAAGATAGATAGGGACGACATATGTATTACGATACGCTTTTAATATATATCACTTTAGTGCGTATTTAAAATAATAATTCTCTTAAAATCTATATAGCATTTTAAAGACGCTTATATAGGGGACAGGTTCGGTGGCTTGATGAACGGTCTGTGCATTTGATTCAAACTGTTTATCGCTTTTCCTCATTCCAATTCGACAAAAATGCGAATCGATTTCGAAAAGGGAAAAGATTTATTAATGTCATTATTTATGAAATATTCGCGACACCTTTTGTGAATATTCATTTTAATGATGGTAAATTCATCATTAAATCTAGCTCTAAATTACAGCGGGAAGCTAATTCAGATGTAACAACAGAGACACATTTCTGGAAAATGTAATAAATATCCGAGTCTTACTTATTTAAAATGCACGGCAGGAAGTTGAGATTTGATTTATGGATGCCCCGTGCCTTTCTAAATCCCTGGTTAAGCAAAGGGAGTTTACATAACATTATATTTTTAAGTAGCAAACGGAGTTTATTATGTGTTGGTATTAATCTTCCTGATACTTGCATTTAAAAGGCCTTTCGGAGGTATGATGTAGCTTGGTGACTGGGTAATACCGTTATTCTCAAACATGGAGTGCATGAGTAGCACGAATTAAAGACAGTATTAAAAAAAAAACTGGCAAATACTCATAATGTTCATGAGTTCTAGTGTCTAAATAAAACTTGTTCAGTTTTCTTACGTACTTCAAGAAGCGTTTTAGAATTTTTTAATGTAGTTACGAAGAAGAAACCATTTAGGAAATTTACTTTCTAAATAAAATCGCAGTAAGAACATTTTTCTGTAGTTGCAGCTGTCTTTTTAACTTCACACTTTCAATAAATAGTGTTCAGTTTTCTTTCATCTTTCAAGAAACGTTTTAGATTTTTTTTAATATAGTTACGGAGAAGAACTCATTTAGGAAATTTATTTGCCAAATAAAATCATACTAAGAACGCTACTTTTGGAACACTTTGGATGAATAATAAAAATTCTGCATAAATTTTAAGCTTTTCTTTTCGCGGAGTTGTGTGTGTTTGAAGGGGAAAAAAATATTTTTCTACTCATATAATTTAATATATACCAAAATTTTAATTTAGTTTTAATTTTTTGTCCCTCTCGTCTTTCTTTCTTGCAATATTAGTCAGTAAAGTTTCATGTTTGTGATTGTTAAATATTGGTTGCAACTCGTTCGATTTTCCCCATCACTTATTGTCTTGCAAAATAGCAAAATCACAAACATGCAGTATAATTGATTGTGTATTTAGGTTCAACTTTTTCAACACCATCTGCTATTTTTCATAGCGCAAATCTTTATATTTTCATCTTTTAATCTTTCTCTTTCTTTCTTAATTCCTTATCTCTTTTTCAAATTCCCATACGAAAAAAATCCGCTTGATATAGGTGCTGGCGAGCACACTCGGGTTACGAAGATAATGAAATTATTTAACTGAAGCATTATATCCAACTATACACTTTATCGCGATATTAGAGTGGAGGGGCTCCGACGAGTTGGAAGACAAAACACTCATCATCTTAAATATCCCTTTACTCTTTTTCGAAATTTCATGCTTTTTCGTAGGACACATTATATAATACTTTAAATTTTTTTTAAAAGATGATACCAAGGGTAATTTTTTTTATAAAAATCAAATGTCATCCCACTATAATGCTGAAATACAAACGATTCTAGGAATAACCTGTTCTTGAAGTTTTGCTACTTTATTTGGTTAGGCACTCCGAACAAAAACTTCCGAAAGCTACGCAAAGAATGACTTGAAGGTGGCACATTCCGATTCTACTTTATTTTCTTTACTTTCAGGTGGATGCCACAAAATCAAAATTATTTTCGCATTTCCTCTGTTTTAGTCCTACATTGCTCCGAAATTCTACCCTCCGGTTTCGTGTTTTACCAACTACACTGTAAAAATTACCTGAAATTTTACTACACATATCGCTATAAAATAATACAGCACTTTGTGTTGTAAATCCACTCAAAAATGACGTAATGCTCATTGATAAGCCAATCTTACAGAATCTATGGCAATGATTGTATGGCAACTGGCACAGTCTACATGTTGGCATTACGTTTACCCACACGTTGTGCTGTAAAATAATTTACCACTGTGTGTTGTAAATCCACAGCACAACATGTGGATAAAAGTAACGCCAACATCACAACGTGTTGGCCTTACGTTTACCCACACGTTGTGCTGTAATCATTTTTTTTTCGGTGTAAATAAAGCACACTCTAAGATTTTATGAATGGATCTTAGTGAAGTTAGTTTAGAATTAAAATGTTGTTAAGATTTCATTTTAACAGTACATGCCGAACGCATATACTGTAAAATTATTTCCAGCGCAATCTAATTTGAGCAGATACTGCAGGGCAATGAGCAACTAATCTGTTCGCGCCCTTTTTGCAAGAACCAGACGACCAAAATTCATTTCTTTCAAGATTTATTTTCAAATACGTGAAATCATCACAGTTACTAGACCGATGGGTTAGTTTATGTATCCTCTTTCATTAAGAATATATAGCCAAACAGTTACGCCAACTTCAGCTATTCGTTTTATTTTGATTTAATAATTTCAAATTTTCAATAAAATGATAAAAAGAGGTATGACTGGAGTCATTTTTAGAAAATTAAATTAATCTATTTCCATTAATGGATGAAATTTTTCTACTTTTATAAGTTAATTCGCTATTTCTAAAACTAAAAAGAAATCTTCATTTTCTATCAGGATTTTTTTACTTCACTAAAAGAATCTAATCACCTTTCCACAATAGCACATGGATTGCGTAAGGATAAGTCTAAGTTAAAAAATTCTTTTTTGAGGTTTTTAAAACAACTTTTAGATACGCTTAAAAAAAGTAACCGGGGATTAATTGTTTAAAAAAACAATCAGATTCAATTTGTATCTCGTCAGATAGAAATTTGTTTTTAGTAGAAAATTAAATGGATTGAAGGTATTTTAATTGGTAAGTCGTTTAGCTTTTTATTTTTTTTTTTCAGAATGAATTTAAAGATAGTTTCATAAAAGCGTATAGCTGCTTTCATAAAAAATACCTCTTTTTAATATAAATTTAACAGTGCAAATTAGATAATTGCCAGTACAAAAGGCGTATAATTATATTTTGCGGAGAAAGATTTCTCAGCTAAAAAAGTAACTATCTAAAAATGTAACTATAATGAATTTATGGATCGAGTTTTTTGTATATTACTCAATTCTAAACTTCATGAAAATTATTTACTTTGAAAGATTTGGTACAAATCATATTATATGCATAATAGGCATTCTAGGTTTCAACGTATAAAATCAAATATAAATACTAAAATCAATACAGTTAAACTGAAAATAAATTAAATAGTAAATAATAAATAATAAATATGTTCATTTTTTTTTGCTTGGTCTAATGATATATATGCAAGATATTTTTAAATTTAAAACAATTAAAATTTATAGTCCAGCAAATGAATTAAGATCTCCATGTGCTCACAAGCAATGCGCGATACAGCTACTGAAAGTGAACCATGCAAATATGTAATAAAGATTTAAAAAAATATGTAATAAAGCCCCACCCCCAAAAAAAAAATTATCGTCAAAATATAAAAGATTATAAAACAGGTTCGTAACAACAAGATTCGACGGAGTGGGAATGGCTTAGTTACATATATTATATCAATATCAGACATTTGGCAGACAATGGGAGTTGTTACAGAGTGGTTATAATTATAATTATAACCACCCTGTATGTAAACTTTCAATTGGGTGTTGATTGTCCCTTATAAAGAGGACGCTGCAGCTGAAACAGGTGAAAGAGTTCTAACCAAATTTGATGTATAGCCTACACATGAGATGTGCTTAAGGAATCTCAAAAAAAATATATATATAGTTAAAATATTGTCCACTAGCGGCACTTTGCGTGAGGACAGCAAATTTAACAATAGTAATGGCTTATTGAAAAATCACAAGCAATTTCAACATTTATTCAAAAGTTTTTGAGCATTTATTAGCTGATCTAGGTTATTTTTTCAGCTGATTTCACCTTGCAAAGCATCACCTAGTGAACATTTTTTAAACTATTTAAAAAACTTCTGTGAGTGCATTTCGTGTACAATTCATACACCGAATATGGTGGCTATTATATCGCCATTCCATCTGCAGAGTGCCGTTTATAAGGATAGTTTAATAAAACTACCTTTACATGTATTTGGTCCAGTCACTAAAATTGCACTAAATCTTGACCCACTTATGTCTATGGTAATTAACACTTTCTTAGAGAAAATAATTCCAGTAACAGTTGCAGAACTGTACAAAATTAGTAGAAAAACAGTGCTTTTATTCTTCATCACTTAGGATGAATACAACAAGATTCAAAAATTCTACATGAAATCTCCAAGTGATTTTAGTTTAACATTAACAGAAGAACTGGCAGATAGCATCCGCTAATGTTGGATTGAAGATTAAGCATTTAAAACCGACTGAATTATCATAGCATGCGTCTCAGAAATTTAAATCTAGTGTGCCTACAGTTATTTGTATGAAATTAAATGCGTCCTGGCTTCAAAAATGTTTGAGACTCGCTGGTGGCGAAATAAAGCATACGGTCTCTTAAGAATAAGTTTTAAATACATTAGCTCTTTCTTTTTGAAAACTATCACACAGAATGAAACCGAAATGAACTTCCTTGGATGCTGAACTCTAGAAATTCTAATTAAAATGAATTTTATGTACATTTTTATTTATCACTTTTAAAAAGGATTTTATTAATACATATTTAATATGAAATACACAAGTAATCCAAAATAAATGTTACTATGTTTGGATTTTTACGCACCATTTTAAAATGGTTACATTAACAATGGTTATGAAACACTTATATTAGACTTTACGGCCAATATAGACTTACGGCCCAAGACTTTACGGCTAATAGTTGGAATTTTTTCTCTTTAATAGTCAGTGTACCCAAGTTTAACGGGAGCGATTTTTATTTTCGTAACCGTTAGTCCTAGATGCATATATTTAATCACAGGTGTGGCCAGAATTATATGCAGAGTTAAGATGTAAAAGAGAATTCGAAATCGAAAACATTTAGTGATAAAATAAACAACCTAAATTTGTATACATTCCCCTAGTCCCTACATACATATCAGGCGCGTAGCCAGGAAAATTTTTCAAGGGGGAGGGGGGGGATATGAACTTATATGTGTATAAATAGACGGAATTTCATCACTAATCCAAAAATTTCGGGAGGGGTGGGGAGGTATCCCGATATTTTCGCCCCTGACTACGCCCCTGATACATATTAAGTCTTTTCCACGCAAAAAATGGCAAATACAAAAAGTTCGATTTTTGAAGGATCAATACTGACGAGAAATTTGAGTTCACGTTTTAACGCATAATGTAGGGACGGTACAGAAATGGAAATGGGAACATATCGCCTTATTGCCTCACCATGGCACAGTGGTTATGCCACTGAAAATGATAGATGGCCGAAGTGTGAAGGTCCCGGGTTCGGGTCCCATCGCGCGGCTATCGATCTAACGGTCTGGAGTTTTGGTAGGTTTTCTTCAGATGTAACCTGAATACGCGTTAGAACCCCTTAGAAAGTCCTCCTAAGAAGGCACCCCACCCTTGGCAAATCGCCCTAGTGTAGCGTTGCCGTAATCACACACAACCATATCGCCTTATCAGAATAAGAACGATCTTTTAGACTCAGTTTGATCATGACAGAAAGCTCTTATTCAAGTTTTTAAAAAAAATATGTAATATTTACCTAATCACGGCTACTGAAAAAAAATATTTCATGTACAATACATAAAAACACAGCACATACAATTTTAATAAAATAGTTTGAAATACATTGTTAGCAGTGTTTTCTATTAAATAAACTGAAGCACAATCTAAGCCATAGAAATAAACAAAGTGTAAAAGATAAATTACGTATTTCTTACTTTCTAAAAACACGTAGAGGTTTGCGCTGCACAGAAACGCGCAGTGGCGGCGTAACGAACTTAGAAATCCAGCGAAGCAGCGCGGAATGGGAATTTTTTGAAAAAAGTATCCATAATGAAAACGGGTATATGCGCATATACAGAGTATTCCCACTGAAGTCCCTTGTCACCCTCTTAATATCGGAACGGCTGCAGCTATTTTTATAAACGTGGTGTCTAGGTATAGTAAATTGGATATGCGCGACCGAATGAGACCGCTCACAGCACCACTTGGTGAAAAACTGTGGAGTTAGCTTTCGTATCTGGAAAACGGTACGAAATAGGGGAAAAAAGTGAATTACTAAGTTTTAGAGCGTTATCAATTTAGTACGAAAAGATATCTCACTGGCATGGATGTGAAAAACAGAACAGTTAAAATGTGCATTTGTATTTTCATTATTGTCTACTCTGCGAAGGTGAAAAATTGATCAAAGAAAGAAGAAACCAATCATTCATAACAATATACCTCTATTTAAGATATCCAAGCTTCGCACCGTCTAGCTGCAATGCACATTTGGGTCCTCGTTTGAATTTCACATAGCACGCGATGGAGCATAGAGGGTGACACGTTGGCACAGGTGTCCGTAATGCGTCGTTTAAGGTCCTGCAGTGTTTGTGGAGGGGTCGCATACCCCTGTTGTTTTAGGTATCACCACAGAAAAAAAGTCCAGTGGAGTCAGATCAGGCGAACGTGGAGTCCATTCTTCGAAACCGCCATACCCAATTATTTGGTTCCCGAATTCCCTGACCAGATACTGATTCACTGGAAATGTCTTGTGAGTCCTTTGGACTAGGAATCGCAAGCGATACCACTGTGCTACATTGCGGAGACGTGTTTAACCCAAAAGATAATATTTTCTCCTTCTGTTCACATTTTGTGACGTCACAGTGTAGGAAATCACGAAAATACAAATGCGCGTTTTAACAGTTATGCTTTTCACGTCCATGTCAATGAGGTGTCTTTTCGTACTAAATCGAAAACGCTCTACAACTTAGTAATTCACTTTGTTCCCCTATCTCGTACCGTTTTCGCGATACGAAAGCTTTCTCCGCAGTTTTCCGCCAGGTGGCGCTGTGAGCGGTCTCATTCGGTAGCGCATATCCAATTTACTATATCTAGACACCAGGTTTATAAAAATAGCAGCAGCCGTTCCGAAATTAAAAGGGTGACAAGGGACATACTGTATAGATGTACATGGCGACAAAATGAGGTTTTTTAAAGACTATGAAAACTAGTCTTGAGTATGAGCTTGGCTTTGCACCTTCAAAATATTTCTACTGCAAAACAGGAAGAATAGATTTTCTCAAAATCGGATAGATTTACGTTGTTTATATGGCACATTCATGTTTCACGATACCTCTAATTATCAGTATATGATTCATACATTTACTTTCTGGCGTTTTTTGACTTGAAATGTCTTTAAAATTACACACAGGTACCAGGCCAGAAAAGTGTTCTGTGACGAAAAGGTCTATATAGCCTTCCCTTTACAATCACAAGACTATTAGAAACATAGATCTAGTGTCATTATTTAGCTTTTAGAAAGTTAGCTGTTATGACCTTGATTTTCGTCGGGGTTGGCCGGGTAGAGTCACTACAGAAAAGGACCGAAGCCAGCTTTCTCGCTGCCTTCTATTCAGTGCAACTCACAACTCAGACGTGAAAGTGCGTTGATGTTTTTCGTGCGTTTCGAGTTTATTCCGACTGACCGATTCAAATTAAAATAAGTATAATTTGGAGTAAAAATAAGGAAGTGTTCAGAAAATTATAAAAATTCAAAATATCAGTCTGAGACCTGCTGGAGCCTGAAGGAAATATTAATCACGGCAATTGTTGGAAAGATGTGGTTACGGACCACACACAGGTACTCCAATGTCCAGCGCCGAGTGAGCGATGCGGTTTCGTGAGCGTCTCAAAGCTGCCAAGACACACTTAGTAAACAAGGACGACTTAGTAAACAAGGACGTGAGCGCCCTATCTCTACTGTTCCAATGGACATAACGAGTGAAGATACTACTCATACATCTATTGAAGTGCCAAGGCGCGCATACTACTGCAGTTGCACGTTCACTCCCTGACATAGACGTTTCACGTTAAACTAACTACTACAGCTCCACCTGATTTTTTTCTCCACAAGCCAGTCATTAACCATTCCAAACCGATAAGATTATGTTCTTTTAAGGTATAGAGTCTTAAGGTAAGGTAAGGGCAACACTTAAGCAGTTCTTAAAGCAATCAAATTACGCAATTGACTCAAAATAAATAAATAAATAAATTATAGCTTTAGTTACTAGTGTGTCTTGTAAATATACACTAATACTCCAATTGTATGGCTTTAATACGCTGAGGCGTACAATCGGCTTTCTGCGTAGGCGCGGCGGCGCAGACCTCTAATCACACGTGACTGTAATTCCTCTGGAACTTTTCTCGGCATTACAGATGTGATGCATCTATCTGATCGCAAATAAAATGCGATTTTGCAAATCTCCTCGGTTCTATGATTCTACTTCTTAGAGCTTACTTTTTAAAAATTCCTAAAGAAAAATATCTAGAAGTTTTAGATCCGACAATCAAGGAAACCATTCTTCTAGACCCATATAAAGCATAACGCTGTCTTCAAATGTACTACAGGTGAGTTTGGTGGGGAGTTTCTTCGGGAGCTGGTGCCTCATCTAGCTAGGGTTTGTTAATGAAACATGATCATCTATGTAGTCGGATACCGGTCTACGTAATAAATCCGCATACATTTCACCGGAACCGCATGTTTTTGCCGTTATTAAACGAGTGTAGCAACCATAATCTCTCTTATTAACAAGTTTAATATCTGAACTTTACTGCCAATATTGATAGATAGCAAACAAAAGTCTGATTTCCAAATAATTTTCCAAAGGAAATTACCTTTTTCTCTGCATTTCATTTCGAGTACACTTCTAAAAATAAGTAAATGACCACGTGAGTAAAGTGGTTTATGTCACTAAACAACATATTTCATATCTCGGTAAGTATTGGTTGTACAAATATCATAATTTGTGTGTTTTCAATATTTTTATATGGTCAATATTTTCTTAAATAGGGACGTTGGGATTTGGAGGCTATGTACAAATTTAGATTGTGTATTTTTTTCACTTTAACCCTTTATGACTCGGCGGGACTTTAGTCTCATCAGTAAAGTTATTTAATAGGAAAAAAATCTGCAATTGGCGTCAAGTGAGGTGTTTAATTTCCTGTAGTTTAGTATTTGATTTAATATGAGGTGTTTGTGATGCATAAAGACGCTACTTAACTTGAGATGCTTCTAATATTGCATTAAAAAATAGTTTCAAATTTATTTTTCGTAAAATAAATTAATTTGGCACATAAAAGGTTAAACTTTTCTTCAGTCTGCATCTAATTAATTTTGAACATTTAGGTTACTGTAAATATGCATCAAGTACAAACGGTTGCGAAATTAAAGGTCGTTCAGGTGGTCGCACTGTTATCTGTCAGATTTTTCTAAACCATTGAATAGTTTTTAAAGCTAATAAAGAGTTTAATTTTGACTTTTTAATCAAAATGTTGAAAAGAGAAAATAACGTCCCGAATGAATTTTAAAACTTATTTTCTGTTTCAACACGTAGATAACCCCCCCCCACACACACACACACACACACTTTATTTCTTTTCTTTTTTCTTTCTTTCTTTCTCTTTTTTTTACGCAAAACAACAGACAATATTCACGAAAATGAAACAACATTTTTTTTTATTTTTTTCTATTTGTAATCTAGAAAGAAATATATTGCTTGCTTTAGAATCTTTATTTTGCATACAGAGCATATGATATTTAGGTTGGAAAGAGTTTCATAAAAGATGTGACTCACATGACTTATCTTTTTATTTCCTGTTTAATGAACAAAAGATATTTTTCTCCAATAAAAAGAACCTTTTTATTTCTTCATAAATTTTTCCGTATGTTTACTCTTTATAGAACTCATTGTTGTAACAAAATACACTTCAACATCATCCAATATCATCCACAGACTTTAAGAATAAAATGCCGAATTATCTTTAAATTTCGGTAACTTTTGGATAGTTATTTAATAACTTGTAGAACCTTAAATCTTTCGAAAAAAGCTTTTGCCTAAACAAACTATGTCTAAGTCTAAAACAAACTAAACGAAACAAATTGCTTGGTTTCTCTTTTAATAATTTACATAACAAAACAAGACAAGTTTAAAATTAAAATCTTCCTGTTATTACTTTATTTCAAATTTTTATTTTTATTTTAGAAACTCTTAATTACAATAACAAATTTAATTAAAGCTTTCTCAACTACGTCAAATTTTTATTTTAAATACAACTGTCTCAGAGTTTTCTTTTGGAAATTTAACAAATATTTCTGAAAAATATTCCTGAAAATACCTTGACTACAGTAAAATATTAAATGTTTCCAAATTTATTCCTTTAATCCGTGACATTCGAATAATTTTATTTCTGTGGATTTTAAATCTTTCTACATGGTTAGTTTTTTCGCAACATTCACAAGTTATTAAAAATGCATGTTTAATACATGATTATTGAACGAAATGCAAAGAATTTCTTTAATTGTACTTTTAGAAGTTTTGAAATTATTATAGCCTAGCAGAAATGCTATAATTTCTTTAATGCTGTTTCATTTCGTATAAAACCGCTTATCAAAATCTCATTAGTTGTCCTCAATACCACATGTATAATATTATTTTAATAAAAACCTTAAGCATTTTTTCGTCCTTTATTTCAAATACAAATACATTTATATTTAATTTCAACGTACCCAATCATAAAAATTTATCTTTCGGTCTTTACGGGATAGTTATTTAATTCCGTTTTCACTACACACTTTCACAAAAAGAAAAAATATATTTTAAAAGTGGTTTTAATGGATTAAATGTATTTTAATTGATTCCTTTTACGTTTGAAAAATAATACCTTTATGAAATTCCACTAAAACGATTAAACTGAAAGTTTTATTAAAATTGTTTAGCTCAGTATCATTTCAGAAAAAAAAGTGCAAAACCTCATATGCGGTTAAAGAAATAAATCGAATACTTTGGATTTTAGATTAAAGCGGTTCTGTTGTCATAGTGACAGTTTTTCGAAATATAATACGCTGCAAGAAATATATAAATCTTAAAATTTTAAAGAAAATTTAGCTAATATTAAATGTGGCAGTGTAGTTATTGACAAACGGCATTGTTTGAGTAATACCGTTTGTCTAAAACCAAGCTTTTACATAAACTAAATCTTTCCTGCCTTAATCTAATCTAATATATAAAATTCTCCTGTCACAGTGTTAGTCACCTAACTCCTCCGAAACCACTCCACCAATTTTAATGAAATTTTCTATGTATATTCGTTAGGTCATAGAATAGGTTTTTAACTATGTCTCATACCCCTAAGTCATAAGGGCGGTCCACCCCAAAATGTTCAGCCCCCGAGTGCTATTCATTTCAATCAGGATTTCTGTGTAGACATTAGCGTGTCGAATCACTTTTCAAATGTGTTTGCCAGATAATGTGGAGTGGGGGGGGGGGAGTTAATAAAATGTTGAAAGTCGCACAAGGTTTGCAATTTTTGATAATTGATCGCTAAATGTGGTGCCAAAACGCGACAATTTATTATAAATATATTTCGCGTATAGTTAGAAAACGCCTGGCGTATATTGTAAAAGAGTTTTATTAGGCGATTTTAATATAGATTTCTATTCCGAAGAAGTGCTCTGTGGAACAAGAAAGGAAAACACGTTACACTCGTGGATTATGATGCCCATTCCAAACAGCATTTAAAATGTCTTTGCGGCATAGTTGGCATATGCCTACAGGAAGAATATGCCTGGCGAAGATTGTAAAACAATTTCAGAAGGCGATTTTATGATAGATTTCGATTCCAAAGATGTGTTTTATGGTAGAAGAAAGAGTTGATGCCTATTTTAACGCCCCCCACTCTCGCCAACCTAAAAAATCCCCGTACTTTGGAGAGCTTTGCAGTCATGGGTCTCTGGGAGTAATGCACAAGTTTCAACGGTACTTACGTATTATCCCGGCGGTCCTCGAAGACAAGCAATTTTCACCAAGATAAATGCCGGGCACATGAAATTGTTGATGATTTGGAATACGATTGGCAATAGTTTGCCAGCAAATTTGACGAAAAAGTAGTTTGGCGGAAGTGACCGCCGGCATAATACGTACGTACCGTTTCGGCGCTCCCAAAAGAACTAGATGAAAACTAAAGTAAACAAATTAGCGATAAACGCACCAGTTAAGGAATTTGAAGACACTTTATTAATACAACTACATTAATTGGCAATCCAAAATAAATAAAAATGTAACGGCATGCTGTGCTTACATGTTGTTCCAAATCGCCATTTTAATTCTAAATTATGATTGCCACATAAATGCAAAAAATTGTGATTGTAACTGCATATGTTTAATGATCGCCACCTTGGCGAGAGTCGAGGCGTTAAAGTAGGAATCAACCCAAGAAAGACATACATGGTATACGCATGTATTATGATGCGCATTCGGAACAATATATAGAACGATGAGGTGTAGTTGTAATATACTTGGCGAATATTGTAAAATAGTTTTAGTAGACGATTTTAAGATAGATTTCGATTCCAAAGATGGGTTTTACGAAACAAGAAAAAAAAATACAGCACAGTCATGAATAATATACACTTTCCAACTTAATGGAATATGAGAAAAAAATAGGGACGACGCATAAATTATGATACGATTTTAATATATAGCGCTATAGTGCGTATTTAAAATCTGAAAATGTTTCAGATTTTCATCCTTTTATTATTATTATTTTTTTTTTGACAAAATTTTTTATGGACTGACTATGAATAAGTCTCAAGGCCAAACTATGTTTGTTTGTGGCTTAGATTTGAGCACGCCATGTTTTTCACACGGACAGTTATACGTGGCATGATCTCGAGTTTGCAAACCATGCAGTTTGTTTGTGTTAGCTAAAAATATTGTTCACTCCATTCCGTTAAGGGATTGATATTATTTTTTAGTAAAATTATTGTAATTAGCGATATATATAAATGTAAAGAATAAATTACAATGAATTAAAAATATAAATGTTTGGTATTGTGTTATTTTTATATTCCAGCATGGTTCACAGCGCTCCATGCCTCTTCCACTCATATACCACATCCTCACACACTTACAATAAGTTAGTCATTTCTTTCTACTAAAATAATCCTAGGAATAATTTATATGGCAAAACAACGTTTGCCGGGTCAGCTAGTTTCATATAAAAATTCAAGCCAAATTTTAACAATTAAAATAGTATACAGGGTTTCCTATAACTAATGGTAAAAATTTAAAGGGAAGGTACGACACATAATAATTAATAAGAACCGTATATCGACATGGGGCCGGAAACGTCGTTTTCAAGCAGCGGTTAATAATCACTTTCGAATAAGTACTGATATAATAGTGAATTTTCTGATCCATTTTCTTCCAACACTAATGTATCTTAAAGAGAAAACACGCGACTGAAATTGATGGTCTAAAATTCTATTTCATTTCAAGGATGAAAATTTTAAATTTTTCAATGGAGACAATGGCCCATTGTTTATGAAAGTTGGTTAAGAAATTAGACGAACACTTTAACATTTTTCCCAAAGTAATTATTAGCAGGTAGGTGAAAAGGGTGTTTTTGACCCCACATTGCTATGTCACGCTAATTGCTTAATATGTGTCCTATCGCTCCTTAAATTTTCTACCAATAGTTATGGCACATCCTGTAAATTCGCTAACATGTAAAAGTTCCGTTTGTTGTATAATTTTTCGAAATAAAGAATTTTTCTGGTTAAAGAAATTGTCTTAGTTTTGCTTACACAGATACCATCACTCATAAGGTGGAACCCAGGCAGTTACACTGCGCAATTATAATCTACTATACACTGCAAAAAATAATCTTAAAAATACAGAACTATTCTGTCATTTTTCAACAGAAAAAAAAAATGTTAACAGAATTTAACCATGCTTTCCACGTAAACTTGCTATATTTTATGTTATAAAACGGGTTTTGGAATAACTTAATATTTTAACGACGTTTATCTTGCCGGTCCGGTGCGGCGAACCAAACACAAACAACCATTTACGACGTGAATGTGAAACGCTTGAGGATCCGTAAAGAAATGAAGGTGATTTTAAAGGTTTTTTTTTTTTAATTTTTACTTATATTTTCTGAAATCTTTCTGCTAAGAAATATTACTTTTTCAAAAAAACACATGCTTTAAAACATAACGACGTGTATTTTAAAGCCGTTAAGCCTAATGTTTACACGTAACCTATTTCTCTTATAAAACAATTAGTAAAGCCTGGATAAATTTAATTTTCTCGGTTTCTAATCATTACTCTCATTTTATTGAAGTATTGTACAGAAACAGTTAAATAGATATTAGACTTATGAAGTTTAAGAACGGTACTGTTCAACAAAACCACTGTCGTTGGTTTATTTGTGAAATGCATTGTTTACGTTTTTTTCCGTATCGGTGTATGGGGAATTACAACCATTGCAAAGTTAAAATAATTTGTGATTATATTCAATTCCTTCTACTCCATATTTTTTATATATATCTGTAAAAAACAAACAGAAAAACACTAATTTTCAATTTTAAAATTAAAGTAATGATACGATTTGAGATTCATACGCCACCGGGATTAAAAATTAGCTCATAAATTGCCAGAGAAATCTCATGGCAAGTTTAGTTTTTCTTTAAAAACCTGAAAAATAGAGCTTTAAGTTGGAATATTTTATATTTTCCCACTTATATTTTCTGTTTTCTAGCATTCATCACTGAATAATAATAACAATAAAAAGCTTTCTCGAGTTTGGCTTTTATTATAAGCTTAGTACTTTTATTTAAAACAAATATTCCATTGTTGGGATAAATTCCGAAAGCGGGGGCAGTGTAGAGTTAAGTGTTTTGGTTATGTTCAATTTGTTTTATATTGCATTTGAAATATGTTTAGAAATGTTTTAAGAAGGTCCTTAGATAAGTGTATTGTAGTTTTGGTTTTATATTTTCTTATATATAGACGTTGAAGACAAAAATAATGTTGCTAATTAAACCTGCCTCCGCTTACGGAATTATTCCCCCATTGTTTATGCTTAATATTGCTCGGTTTTACTCATATTAATACTGTTTAGTAAATGGAGTTGTTTACCATTAACTTTGTGTACAGACAATCAGTATAACCTTGTTTTACTAACAAAAGTTGTCCCCAATTTCATAGGTGCACTATGAAAAGTTCTACAGACCTTTTGGGCAATTCCATGGTGTCGGACGTAAAAAATGAACAAAAATTTCTCAGATAAATAAATTTACATTTTATAAATGAACTTAATATAATTAAATTTGCATATATATGATACTCAGCTCATCATACTTAATCAAAAAACATATCAATTAAAATAAAAAAGATTTTCAAGTTAAATTTAAATGGTTTTAATACTTGTTGTCGGACGTATAAACAGTGTTTACGTCCGACACCAAGTATTAAAACCATTTAAATTTAACTTGAAAATCTTTTTTATTTTAATTGATATGTTTTTTGATTAAGTATGATGAGCTGAGTATCATATATATGCAAATTTAATTATATTAAATAAATTTACATTTTATAAATGAACTTATCTGAGAAATTTTTGTTCATTTTTTACGTCCGACACCATGGAATTGCCCTTTTACAAGTCAGGGGTTGATCCAGTAATTTTTTTCCAGTAAAATACATTTTGTTAAAATAATTGATAAAACAGGTTAAGTGACAGTGAAGTGCTGTTATAATTTATTGCATTTTTATAAAGGGCCATATTAATCGTTTGCAATTTTGTGATGAGGCTGTAATACAAACCCAATTTTCGTATGCATTGAACCCTGCAATTGGTGTATTGATATCAAGAGATGTATTACCTACGTAATTAAATTTGAAATTTTGAAAAAAAAAAACCATTTAAGTTTTTCAGTTGGGATTTTTTGGGTTGAACAAAATCCCATCAATCGATAAAGTGTTTTTGGTACTTACGTATTACCCCGCGGTCCGCCAAGACGAGCGATTTTTTTTCGCCAAGAGAAATGCCGGGTATGAAATTATCAATGGTTTTGAATACGATTGGCAACTCATTTGACGGAAAAATAGTTTGGCAGGATAATACGTTAGTACCGTGTTTTTTTAAAAACTCATTTCACAGTTGAAATAATTTTTGACTTTTTATATGAAGAATTTAATATGGAACTGTGTTTCATTTAATGAATTAACATTATTTATGGTAGAAGCATTGCTGCCAACATGTAAGGTTTAATGTAAGAAATTGATTACATTGTAAGATTATTATAAATCTAATTGGCATTATTTTAAGATTTTTAGAAAGAAGTGTTTTTATTCAACAAAATTTTTAAAAACATAATTTTTTAAACTTTGGTACCTCAGTCACTAATGTTCAGCTAAATTATGCTTGTAAATTTATTAAATTGAAAACCGTATGAGATAAAGATACGATTGATTTTTTGCTTATACAGCAGAAACTCCATTTTCTCTCTAACTTGTCATAAATACCACCATTTAATAATAGCTTAAATGTTGCAAAATGTGTAAATTTAACTAATGTTTTTTTATAAATGTATGCTTTTGATACACAGAAATCTAAGTAATAATAAGAATGAAACTGTGTTTGTGGGTTTAGACCGTATACAAATCCACAAAAACGGACCAATCAGCCTGAAATTTTGCACAGATGTGTAAAATAATATAGAGTAAATGATAGTGCACTTTAAAACTTTGAAAGTCCACCCGTTCCCAGAGTTTGAGATTTTTTTATGATTTCCACATAGAAAGCTTTCCGTAATTGTAACCCCCATTCCCATAGTGAAAAGCGTGTGAAATGAGCATCGTGGTTGTCATGTGTTGCAATTTTGCCGAATAAAATGTTTTCAATTCTTAAATAAGTAAAAATAAAAGTATAATAATGATTTTTTTGTTAGTTTATTTTTGTAAAGTTATTTTTTTAATTATAATATCATGTGCATGGGAAATCAGAGCAGGAATGACATGTTTTGTATGCAAAATAATAAGGATTGAAGATTTCCGAGGCTATTATGTAAAATTTGTTAGTTTGGCAAAAGATAAAATGGCTGATATGCCGATTTTGAGAAAGTAAGTTCTAGTGGTTTGCACAGTTTTAGGCTAAGCGCAATGTACTGAGAGCTTAAGGAAATAGCATTTTTGAAAATAAGTGTATAGGTTTTAGTAGAATACAGCGTTAAATTTTAATTATCTGATCAGAAATAATGCAGTTATTAAGGGATTTCAAGCGATCTATCTTCAGAATTCTCACCAAATTCAGTAAATTGATTTAAGTTGGGGGAATTCCGCCAAATTTCAGAGAATTGAAATCTTTGCATTTAGTACATCAGAGTTAACGATAAAACTCGTTATAGTTTATAATTTTTAAAATGCTGCTACTTTTCAAATGAATGCCTGCTTTACTTTATGGTGATCGAACCATATAAGTGACAGATATATCTCATTTTGATTGCTGTTAAGTCGATGCTTCGAATGATTCCCTGAAAAACATCTTGCAAAATGGTGTATGTTGGCACTTTGGTGATCCTTAGATTTGAAATTGGATATTATTTGAGACTGATATATATAACACTGGATGCATGTCCCCACTTGCTAGCGGGGTGTATCATATATATTTTCCTCACATTTGAACACTCTCATAAATAATAACAATCTGTCTTATGACAAATTTAGGTATGTTGATCATTTATGACTTTCTTTTACAGATGTTGATATAAATTTGTATTTCTATTAATCAGCTTATAAAAATCATAACTTATTTTCATACTATGAAAAAAGATTTCTAAATAACTTGCTTTGATTTTTATTTAATAAAATTGATATTTATAATTAACTGTATTGTAAGGATAAACATTTAATCTTTACTTGATTTTTATTGTGTTCTGTAAGATTTTCAATAACGGAATGTTGGTAGGTATGTAGGAGGAAGAAACAAATAATTTTGATTGTTGTAATGCTTTAGACACTTAATAATTATTTTTTTTCTTGTGATTACCTGGAAATTCTTGAAAAATCATCCTAAGGAATTCTTTTCTTTTAAGAAACAAATATAATCCCAGAAATTGTACCAAAATAACAGCCCCAAGTGTAAAAAAAAGATCGTTTATGATATCACTGCTTGATTTGCTCTTGTGCAATACCTTTAAATTTTTTGTGGTCTACTGTCTGCAAGTGATTTTTATACCTGTGTTTTAACATGCATAGGGGGAAGTGTCCTGCGATTTGATGGCTCAATCAGATAAAGCTTCTTTCTAGTAGTGCAACGTCAACTGTAATTGACACAGGACATCTCTACACTGGTGAATTTGGTAGGCCGAATACTGAACAGATATTTGGCCATATTCAGCTAAATAATTTCAGAACGAAGAGAAAAAAGGTATTTTTAACAGATTTTTAAATGTATTTACAAATAATATTGCTTAGTTATACTTTAATATGTTAATTTCATATTATAAAATATCCTAAGTCATTGAATTTTAATATGAGTGAAAAATAATCTAATATATTTAATAATATTACAGAAATGCTGACTTTTCTACTGGGTAACACTACTTGACATGGTTTTCTACTTTTCTTTATCGGGTGGGGTGGGGATAGGAGGATTTTTTTCTGATCCTCAATTAGAAACATAATTTCGAAAAACTGCTAAATATGTTTTGTAAAACTCAAAGCATGATGCGATTAAGCATAGTTACCAGATTAATTACAGTTATCATAGCATATTTATTAAATTATTAATATTGCAAAATATAAGTATGCTGCTATCAGTGTTTAACTTTGTAAAAGGTATTTTTTCATGACAATTTTTTAGTTTTACATATAATATACTGTTGTGTGTTTTACCTATGAATAATATAAAATGAATTTTAATTAATCTTTATTTAGTATTTAATTAGAAATTTGAAAAGTTATATTTTATTTACAATTAAAATGACGATTAAGGAGAGTATTGATTATGTGTGCATTTTATTCTGAAAGCTTTATATTAGCTTATACATAGTATGATCCAAAAATTCCGGGACTGTGGTTATTCCTGATGATGTGGCGAAAGCAAGTACCTAAAGTTAAATTGCTTGGAAAGGATTCTCCCAACCTACCCCTACCTGACTGAGTTGATTTATCCCATGTCATGCGGACGAACAGCACTCACAGCTGTTACCTTCCGAAGTCAGTTGCCTTAGCTTGGTGACATAAGAAAATTGGCTTTTCTTGAACAGTGCTGTATCATTAAATTCTGTCAACAGTTAGGTAAGACACCAATAGAGACTTTGGAAATGCTAAGAAATGTGTATGATGAATCTACCATAACGAGATCCAAGGTTTATGAATGGCATCTGCATTTTAAAGAGGGCCGAGAATCGTTGGACAATATTGGCCGACTTTCGACTTCATGGAATACAGAAAATATTTCATTGGTGTCTTGAATGCGTTTGAAAAGATCGTCGTCAAACACTTGTAGAAATCGCAGAGTCTAGACACTTATATACAAGTTGCCAGTGCATTCCAATGGAAGATCTCAACATACACAAAGTGTCCCAGCACATTGTCCCTCGATTGTTGATTACTGTACAAAAAGAATAACGAATGACAATATTGGGGGATTTAATTGACAAAGTCTATAAGTACCCAGGTTATTCACATTCCCCTATTCACCCGACTAGCTCTATGTGATTTTTACCTGTTTCCATTAATTAAAAAAATAATAATACAGGGATGCAGTTTTGTTTCATCAGAAGAGATGAAACGCCTTTGTGTCATCTGAAGAGATGAAAGCAGCTTTGCAAAAAACCTTATGGGAGGTTGGAGAAAATGGCTTCCAGAAATTATACGAACGTTGGCAGAAGTGTATCGTCGCCCAAGGTGACTACTTTGAAGGTGGATGTAGTACTTCGGTGATGTGAACTATTCAGGGTAAAGAATTTTACACGTTGTCCTCAAACTTTTGAATCATACCTCATATTAAGCTTTTGGTAATTTCGCATGCAGAGATCGTGCTGAAGTGCTATAGCGTATATTGTAAACTTTTTTTTTTCTTCTGAATCGCTGGGTTCCAGAACCGCCTTTTTAAAATCCTTAATCATACTTGTGAACCCCTCTTTATGCCTATGTTAGACTTGTAAATGCTTTCATTATTTTGTTACATTATCTAAAAAGGAAAAATGTCAGCGAAAGACTCCGTAAGTCCCTAGAACTTATACACAGAGAATGCTGTGGCTCTTTTTTAATTTATATGTACAGTCAACTCCGGATATAGAGAACTTTCAGCTATAGTGAACACATTTCCTTCGTCCTGACTCACATACATTAGAAATGCACATAGCATTTTTCAGTTTTAATGAACCACGACTTCCGTTATAGTGAACTTAAAAATTTTTGGACAGTAGGGGGAAATGTTGTTCTATTCCCACGAAGAGTGTCTCTTTAGTGTTCAAGTAGAGAGAAAGATTATCAAGCTCCTGTTCCAAAATACAGTGGTCCTCACTTATTCCAGTTACATCGAAACGGATTGAAACTGGCTGGAATAACAGAAATCCGAAATAAACGGCGGGACCAAAGTAAAAGTAAGAGACACAAAGTATGAAATATTTAAGATAAAAAAATTTGTGAATTAAATCAAAATATAAAAACTATATTATTCAATGGTTTGACATATGAACATATTTATTTATAAGAATAAAGAAAAAAAAATAACTATTACAACTTCTTGGGGGGGGGAAATCTGAGATTAAAGGCTGTTTTAAGGGTATATTGTATTTTAGCGCAAACTGAATTTAACTTAGTGGTGAAAAGAGGTAACCATTTACGTTGTTGTCCTCAAATGCTCTACATAAAATGTCTGTAGTGTTCCGCGAATCTACTCATGTGGTTCAGGTGCACACCATTGTCATCATCATCGGGTGCCTGATTCATTCAGGGTGTCAGATTGATCATTATTTTTATTAAAATTCTATTAAGTGTATTAACAATTGTTTTTATTGAATTATTGTAAACACCTCCACACAAATATGAGTCATCTTTGACTGGGCTGACCCTAAAAGCTAATTGCGTCGAAATTTTACCTAATCTCCAGATTACTTAACTGGATAAAGCAGCACTCACTACCGAGGTAAACGGTGGACAGTGCTGTTTGGCCATTTTGTTCTGTTCATAACAATTTTGACCAGAATAAGCGGCTCACAGTATAAACCACTAACCGAAATAAGTGGTGACCACTGTACAGGTGAATTGCCAGTGTCTAGACTAAGTTGATTATATTAAACAAAGGGGGAAGGGGGTCATAACTTTTTCAATGCTGCAATCCATCCTATCCTTTAAAAGCATTCATTAACAAAAGTGAACTAAAAGTTGAAATTTCGTCTTGACTTAAGACGATTTCATTTTCCATCCTCAATGAATATATGTTAAAAGCTACAGCTCCTTTTTCCAACTGAATGGAATATACATTATTTCCATAAATGCGATTAATTGTGTTTATTTTACTTAACTAGTTCTAGACTTGTAAATGCAATCCATCATGTTTGATTTACTTAATAAACATTCAGTACTTGTATAAAATTCTATTTTCTAGTTAAGTATTGTATGCATATTATAGTAGTGTCCTCTCGCTAGGTTCGTCTGGGGGTAGGAGAGGAACGCGAACTGTGGATTACTTTGTTTTCAGTAGTGCCTTAAATTGTGAAGAACAGAGATCACTTTCCACTGCAGAAACTTTCAATCTGTCTTGGCGTATTCTACCAGGATATATAACAGAAAAAGTTCTCTTCATTATTGCATTTATTATAACAGATAGCAATAATCTGATAGGATTTTAATTTCTTTTTATTCATTTGAAGTATTGAACAACCACTGAATACGTGCTCGTTTAATATTCAGTTAAAATGAGGAGCAGGCAGAGTGAATTGTTCAAGGAGGAAAAAAATTTTTGAGGGGGTAGAATTTTTAATATTTTTATCTAATGTTTTTCCGTGCAAAAATATTAGAGACTTTACACGATTTTATATACAAACTTAACCCTTTGAAGCGCAACCATTTCCCAATACTGAAAGAAGGGCAGCCGTTGCCATCGTTCGATTTAACCACCAGTTAAAAAATGGCGGTTGAGCAAATCGTTCATAGCGTCCCACAGATCTGGAGACCATGTTCGACACAGCCAGTTGTGCGCGCTCAGCCAGCAGTGTCAAAAGTGGTCTCAAAATGGTCTTTGCTGGTAGTTAAATCGAGCGATTGCAACGGCTGCTCTTTATTTCAGCATTGGGCAGTCCATCCCATTGTTCTTCAATATCAATGTATTTCCATCGTATTCTTCAATTTTCGACAGATACCAGTGCTCTTAAAAATAATCCTGACAATTTTTACGAGAATTGCGTGCTAAATTGAAAAGTTTTCTTGTGTAACTAATGTCCTCCATAAGTATTTTTTATTGAAGTCACATTTATTCTTCGTGAATCAAAACAATCAAAATGACATTGTTGTGTCCTCACGAAGAGGACACCACCGCGTATTAAAGGGTTAAAAGTAGGAATCATTTAGTTTAATCTATACTACCTTCAAACAGTGTATGAGTCCTCGTACGTGTGTGTGCATGTATATGTAAATACATTACATCTTACATTTATATACAGGGTGTCCAAAAAAGGTGGTAACAAGTATTAATTCTTTATATGTTGGAGATAAGTGAGAATGAAAATTCAAAAAGCGCTCGAAATAAGTTCGTACACACGACTACGTTAAGAAAAAATTCCTCGCGTTAATTTTCAGAAAGTTACGATTAACGACCCCGAAAACAAATTCCAAATCTGTAAAATGTCTCCCTAATGAGATGGTGTACAAATTTCAGCCTTTCATCATAAAACGACTCAGAGTTACCCATAAACAAACATAATCGGGGGCTATACATGAATATGAATCTAAACGATTATTGCTAGAAATGAAAAATTAATTTATTTCGTAACTTCTATACGACTTTTGAAATGCAATCATCTGACGCCAGTTTTGCCCTGCGGCAGATATTGAAAAGTGTTTTAAGTCAGCATGTACTTATCTTCATGCCTCTGACTCTTTTTAAGATATGATTCTCAAATTTTGTACATCACCTCATCAATATACAGAGCACTACAAATTGGGAATTATTTTGTAGATAAAGAATTAAAGACCCCTTACCACCTTTTTGAGATGCTCTGTGAATCTACATGGGAGAGAGAGAAATAGATTGTGAACTATGAAAAACAATATTCTCGGAAAAACAATAAATAGATAGGCAAAGAGAAAAACAAAACGCAGTGGAACAATATAAAATTCCAAGACCAGAAATACTACAAAAACCATGAAATATGCATGGTTAACCATATAGTATATATACGCACGAGGTTAAATCGTTAAAAAAGTCACAAATCCATACGGAACAATATATAAAGTAGTAGTTGCGATATTGCGAAGAATTGCGATAGGTGGCAGAAGTATAACAGTCATAGCCAGTCCAGGCTTAACCCCAAGTGATTTCTTTTATTGTATAACTTTTATGTGCGAAGTTTGCTGCAATTTGCTGTTTTTTTCAGTTATCATAAATTATGTGTTTTGTTACCTTGCATGTAGTTTTGGACATCAGTGTAGTTTCAGACGCTTAAAGCAAGTAATATCTTAAAGAGGGCGTGGTTCAAGTACTACTGTGAAACAGAAAATGGAGTGTCGTTTTCTTGGGGGGAAAACTTTCGAGAACAGTTTAGTCAGAGAGTTTCGAGAAACAGTTTAGTCAGACAAAAATCTGTGTAAACTGTTTAAGAATTGTACTAAAAAATTAAATTTTTAGTGGACTTTACATTCCAAACTGTCCAAGTTTTATCATTTTAAAAATAGTTACCATTTTCTACTAAATATGCAAAGTCCATAAATCTACTTTGTTTTGCCCCTAGAAAAATTAAATCTATTGGGTAAGCCAAAAAGTCATTGCGTTTTTTCTTATGTAAATACTACCTGAAGTACCCGTTGTTGACGGTTTAGTACTAAATGCAAATTTCTAAAAGCAAGAACTTTCGTCAGCATTGTAGGAGTACACAGAATGGATGTAGTATGTTGCCAAAGTAAAGAAAGCGAAATTATAATTTTTATGTATTGTTAAAATATTACAGGTTAGAGAGTAACTAAGTAATATCATTTCATTCGCTTTAGTCGTAATTGTGGGATGCGCGAACGAATATTTACACATATTGAAATAATTTTTGCAAAATCTCAAAATCTAATCAACATTTTTGAAAAATTGGAAGCCTAGAATTTAAGTTGAGTGACAACCTATCATGTCACCCAATTTCGTTTAATTCACTGCAGTCTTTATTTCGTGATGCTGGAACAAAAATTTTAGCATTTTTAAACGATTTTCACAATATGTCAAAATGTAATCAAAATATTTTAAAAATTCAACACCTATAAATTAAGATTAGCAACTACCTATCATATCACCAAATTTCGTATTAGTCGTTATTACTTGATGCTTGAAGAAATATAACCGCATTTTGAGAGAATTTTCACAAAATCTCAAAATCTAATAAAAATGTTTAAATGTGTGTTAAAATGTGTTCGCAAAATATCAAAATCTAATCAAGATTTTTTTTAATTCGACGCCTATGTTTTAAGTTGAGTGACCACCTATCATGACACCTAATTTCATATCATTCGCTTCAGTCGTTTTTACGTGATGCTTGAACACAAATTTACGCAGTTTGAAAGGATTTCCGCAAAATCTCAAAATCCAATCAAGATTTTTTAAAAATTCGACGGCTATGTTTTAAGTTGAGTGACTACCTATCATGACACCCAATTTCATATCATTCGCTTTAGTCGTTTTTACGTAATGCTTGAACACAAATTTACGCAGTTTGAAACGATTTTCGCAAAATCTGAAAATCTAATCAAGATTCTTTTTTAATTCGACGCCTATGTTTTAAGTTGAGCGACCACCTTTCATAACACCCAAGTTCATATCATTCGCTTCAACCGTTTTTACGTGATGCTTAAACAAAAAATCTGGAGTGACTCCACTCGACTTTCCGAACACTTACGATTAAGATCATTAACAAGCACTTAAATAAATTTTAATCGATGAATAATTCAAACATATATACCAAATTGAAACTCAATCGAATGCACCGTTTAAACGCTTGCGCACTTTCAAGAATTTCTCCCCATATGCCATTATGCCATAACATAAAAGAAAGTTTTGTCGTAGCCCTTTAGGAGAACTATAAGTCCTATACACACCAAAATCAATACCGGTCTTAGGATGGTGGTTTATAACATGTATACCGAATTTGAGCTCAATCGAATGTATCGTTTAAACGCTAGCGCACTTTCAAGAAATTCCCCCCATAGGCCATAATATAAAAGAAATCTTTGTCGTAGCCCTGTAGAAAAACTATAAGTCCTATACACACCAAAATTTAATACCGGTCTTGCAACGGTGGTTTATAACATGTATACCCAATTTGAGCTCAATCGAATCTACCGTTTAAACGCTAGCGCACTTTCAAGAAATTTCCCCATAGGCCATAATGTAAAAGAAATCTTTGTCGTAGCCCTGTAGAAAAACAATAAGTCCTTTGCACATCAAAATCAATACTGATCTTATAATGGTGATTTTTAACATGTATACCCAATTTGAGCTCAATCGAATGTATCGTTTAAACGCTAGCGCACTTTCAAGAACTTCTTCCCATAGGCCATAATGTAAAAGAAATCTTTGTCGTAGTCCTGTAGAAAAACTATAAGTCCTATACACACCAAAATCAATACCGGTCTTGCGACGGTGGTTTATGACATATATATCCAATTTGAGCTCAATCGAATGCTCCGTTCAGGAGCTATCGTGTTCACTCACATACACACAAACACACATACACACAACACACACATACACACATACATACATACATCTCGCAAAAATAGCATAAATGGATTCAGAAGCCCTCAAAACGTGTAAAAACACCAAAATCTCGAAGTCGAATTTTTTCATGATTACAATACTTTCCTTACATGGTACATGTTCGGAAAGTAAAAAGCGTCACGGACAGACTGACAGAGTGACAGAATGACAGACAAAAAAGCTTTTTTTTTTTTAGGGTCACATCGGATTCCCGGGTGCTTGAAACGGATAGAAATCGCAAAATTTTTGAATTCCAAGAAATGTACAGACAAAAGTCTAATTTTATTTATATAGATTTCGCCTGGCCAAATACACTGCTGGCCACCCAAATTGCAACACCAAGAAAAACAAGAGATATCACAACAAAATTTATTGTGTAGATAACATGTTGACCAAGTAACAAATGATTAAATTTACAGCATTCTATGAAGCGTGGTTCCTGCCAAAATCAGTACCCAGAGTAGCCGCCGTTGTTGGAGATCACAGCTGCCACACGCCTCGGCATTGATTCAAAGAGACTTTGAATGTGTTCTTGGGTACAGCAGACCAAGCAGCTTCCACACGTTGCCAAAGTTGATCTGGTGTGACAGCTGGGGATGAACTCTGGGTCAGTCGTTGAGCAACCATGGACCACATGTTTTCTATCGGCGAAAGATCCGGAGAGCGCGCCGGCCAGGGAAGCAATTCAATCTGGTGATTGACGAAGAACCCTTGGACAATGCGTGCCACGTGTGGCCGTGCATTATCCTGCTGAAATATGGCTGTTGGCAAGCCCTGAAGGTAAGAAAGGACAACTGGCTCCAACACCTCGGAGATGTAGCGCTGGCTGGTTAAAGTACCGGCAATGCGTACTAGAGGAGTGCGAGAGAGATATCCGATACCGCCCCATACCATAATACCCGGTGCAGGACCAGTGTGACGGTGCATAATGCAGCTGTTCAGCATCCTCTCTCCACGGTGTCTCCAGACTCGAATCCGACCGTCGTGGTGTTGCATACAGAAGCGTGACTCGTCAGTAAAGAGAATTTCATTCCATTCTGTCGTCCACATCCTTCTTTCATCGCACCATTGGCGGCGGAGACGTCTGTGGTTCCGCGTCAGAGGTAGACAAAGCAACGGACGTCTTGCGGACAGACCATTCTGCTGTAAACGACGTCGAATGGTACGCGCAGACACTGGATGATGCGTTACAGACTGAATCTGCTGTGATATGGTTCGTGATGTGACTGAGCGGTCCGTCACTGCCATGCGTACAATCTGCCTGTCATCACGTGACGTGGTGCACTGAGGTCGATGCGGTCGATCACGTCTGTCCGTCGTACCCTCCTGCACCCAACGATCACATATCCGCATCACAGTTGTTTGGTTTCGTCCAATACGACGACCGATTTCCCTGAAAGATAACCCACAATCTCGGTATGCCACTATCCTTCCTCTGTCAAACTCGGATACTTGATCAAAAGATGATCGTTGTTTCCTACGAGGCATAATTTATCGTTTTTTTTGAAAAAAAAGCAAGAAAAACACAATTGCTGTACTTGAAACCGTCGAAATCTCCAAGCCTTAAATAGCGCTTTGAGGTGGCGCCACAGGCGCGCTTGATGTGCGTCTGCGCTGAAATTCTAATCATTTGCATATCTCACCTCAGCTAATGCATGTTGTAAATTTCATATTATTTGCATGCTTCCTTCAGGGTGTTGCATTTACGATGGCCAGCAGTGTATTTACATAAGCTAATAATAAGAGATTTGAAACGTATGAGAGCTCTTTGACATAGGTGCTACATTAGACTGCATTTTCTAAAATTCATAACATATAGGGAGTAGGCGCTCATAACGTTCTATTAGCGTATCCCGTGTGATCTCAAAGAAAAAAAAAGAGATGTCCATAAAATTCTTAACGTAAAATAAAACACTCGAGGATTCCTAAAAATCAACTTTAGGGCATTTTGAAATTCGTCCTCCAGAGAGAGTAGACGTGGGAAAATGCGAAGAGTGGTGACCATCTTCTACAGAAGAAAAAAAATATATAACTGTAAAATTCTTACTTTAAAATGTAACAAATATGAATACACTGTGGCACAGATTCTTTTTGATAAAAATTTTCCAAAAGTCTATATTTATTTTTACTTTCCGAACATGTACCATGCAAGGAAAGTATTGTAATCATGAAAAAATTCGAATTCGCGATTTTGGTGAATTTACACGTTTTGAGGTCTTCTGAATTCATTTATGCTATTTTTATAAGATGTATGTATGTATGTGTGTGAGTGTGTGTGTATGTGTGTATGTGTGTTTGTGTGTATGTGAGTGAACACGATAGCTCCTGAACGGGGCATTCGATTGAGCTCAAATTGGGCATATATGCTATAAACCACCGTCGCAAGACCGGTATTGATTTTGGTGTGTATAGGACTTATACTTTTTCTACAGGGCTACGACAAAGATTTCTTTTACATTATTTCCTATGGGAGGAAATTCTTGAAAGTGCGCTAGCGTTTAAACGATACATTCAATTGAGCTCAAATTGGGTATACATTTTATAACCCACCATTATAAGACCGGTATAGATTTTGATGTGCATAGGACTTATAGTTTTTCTACAGGGCTACGACAAAGATTTCTTTTACATTATGGCCTATGTGGAGAAATTCTTTTAAGTGCGCTAGCATTTAAACAATACATTTGAATGAGCTCAAATTGGGCATACATGTTATAAACCACCATTATAAGACCGGTATTGATTTTGATGTGCATAGGACTTATAGTTTTTCTACAGAGCTACGACAAAGATTTCTTTTACATTATGGCCTATGGGAGGAAATTCTTGAAAGTGCGCTAGCGTTTAAACGGTACATACGATTGAGCTTCAATTTGCTATATATGTTTGAATTATTCATCGATTAAAATTTATTTAAATGCTTGGTAATGATCTTAATCGTAAGTGTTCGGAAAGTCGAGTGGAGTCACTCCAGATTTTTTTATTTTATGCGAAAAACCGTAATCAGGTTTTGGCCAACCCAATAGCATTGGTGAATGAAAGTCTAAAATTCAGAAGACGCTTAATAACTTCATTCAAAGAAGTTCAGGGCAGTAGAGACGTAATTCGAAAAGCTCAAATTTTTTTATTTTCTGCACGAGGAAATGATTTTGACAAGATTTTACTGAAAAATAGCCATAAAAATATATATTTAAATAATATTCTCTTCTTGGTTAAACCAAACAGATGCTCTACGATTTTAAAATTTTTTTATTACATTGCTAATTAGAAAAATAAAGCAATACTTTATATGCTTTGTAGTACAAAAAATTTTATAATTCACTTATTTTTTATCAGCTCTGTTTAAAATAAAGAGTTAACGAGATTAGTTAAAAATTCTCTGTATTATTCAATGAATTAATTGAACTGGAAACCAACTGTCACTTAGTTGTTACTCAAGAGTTATCACATAAGTAGCTAAAATGTCATCCAAGAAGCACACCATCAGATGCTTTGTTTCAACATCCAAACGAAGGAAAATCATTAGAACAATACAGTAAAAAATATTTAGAAGGAAATAGCAAAGAATCATCGTTCTAATATCAGGCAGTAATGTCCAAGAAAAAAAGTATTAGTTTATGAGTAACAGCTAATAATTCTTACCAAACTGGGCACATTTTCGTGGTTTCAACTTAATTATCTCAAATTAAACTGTCGGAAAAACAGTAAAAATCAAAATCTCCACAGCTTATTTAGCAATCCGTAATAACCTACACTAAAGTTTGAAAGTATGCAGCATGTTAACAACATCACACGTGCCGTACGTTACTAAATGTCACTCCATTTGGGGAGTTTATAAATTATCAAATGGCTAAATTAATATCGTGAAGCCTTATTTAGCAAGTATTTTGCAATGACGTGTGCTCACAGCTATAGCAAACAAACAGAGATTAATTATAACATTTTAAACAGGAGCAGAGTGCATGTTTTAATTTAAAAGCGACTGCAATGATTATAAGATGTTATAAATTTGGGACTGTCGCGAATTTTAATGAATACTGTTTGTGCAGGAAGTTATATTCTGAAGTTTCATAGACTCTGGCTACAGCCATTTGTTTTCCAAGGCACTCGCCGAACAAACGCATGATGCCGTCTTCTAAAGCATAATTACTTCTTGCCTTTTGAGGACTAACTTTTAAAAATAAAGCTATGCAACTGGAGCAATTTCATAATGCGACGTTATTTAATGCAATGGAATATTATGTTGCAGTAAAATGAAATATATTTTGAATGTAAAGATTTTAATCCTTTAGTGTTTCACGCTATTCCAGACATATATGAAGTTGACGTTGAATAAATTATTGCTGAAGCTTGTTTTGATGTAAAGTTTCAAAACTTACAAATTTAAATCGTTTAAAAACTTATCAAAATGTTTTATTAAGTATCAAAAATTATTATAATTGTTTCATGAAATAGACCAGAAACTTTTGAGGACGTACTTAAAACCTCCCTTTTTACTTTACGAACATGTACCATGTAAGGAATGTATCGTAATCATGAAACAATTCGACTTTGAGATTTTGATGTATTTACACGTTTTATGTATCCTGATTTCATTTATGCTATTTTTACAGTTGTGTATGTATGCATGTATTTTGCGAAAATACAACGTACAACAGAGCCTGGCATAACTGTACGCATTTGTTGAGAAATATTCAAATACCATCTTAAAACTTTCACTTTTGTTTTTTGCTGAGTTATTCACCGATTCAAATTTATTTAAACGCTTGATAACGATCAAGTGTTCGAAAAATCTATTGGTGTAACTCGATATTTTTGTTGTTGTTGTTGTTGTTGTTGTTACAATTAGCATTTCAAATTCTTGGATAATATATTAAAAGTGTATAAGACTGCAATATCTTTTATAATTTTGCGTTTCAAG
The DNA here is from genome assembly GCA_038373885.1 of Cheiracanthium punctorium. Classification (NCBI taxonomy): domain Eukaryota; kingdom Metazoa; phylum Arthropoda; class Arachnida; order Araneae; family Cheiracanthiidae; genus Cheiracanthium; species Cheiracanthium punctorium. Next base: position 45,865 of record JAWZYV010015364.1, read on the forward strand.
TTTCTTTTTTCAGTCGCACACAGCCTATCATGAGACATGAAATGAAATAAAACAAGAAAATTCTTCAGGAAAAAGAGTTGGAACGTTTTGTAGTGATTGAAGGATCATCCATAATCAATATCAAAACTATTAAGCACAATTTTAATGTACGCTGTCACAATTTATTACTTTTTCCAGATTTCTTTGCTAATGGTTAATTCTTATTGAATCTTTGGATAGTTAGTAAACATATAAATCTCTGTTTTATAAATGTCATCGATTTTACTAAAATTAGGCTAGAAGAAAATTCTGAACTCTTATTGAGCATAGTACGCAGTTTCTGAGCAGATAGTTAAATACCAGTTCATCCACTCTACCAACTACACCTTGCTTCCGCCACTCCATACCAACGACATCTGAATTCGACATGAAGAATATCTCATTCGAAGAATTTGTTTTCATATCTAAAAATTCCGGGATATTTTGGCGCATTGGCATCGAGATGGTTTCAGCAAATACTAACGTAAATAGGTTGTTTGTTTTAATACGGATAATTCTGCAATCCACCCACTCTTTTAATGTAGCTTCCCGTCTGCAATAGAAACACAATACAAACTTTCATGAAGTCTGCTTATAAAGTTTCAAATTTCTCTTGAAATATACTTCTAGTGTGATCCGGAATGCTGCCTTTAAAATGCATTTATAGCAGATATCGCTGTTGCAAATGTTTATCAAGCAATTTTCAAGACATCATTTGGCAGCAGTCAGAAATTTATTTTATCGTCTGAAAATAAATTTGTTTTTAATGAGATAAGAATTCTCATTCTGCTGATTTCCAGAAATACTGAAAGTTACTGAGTAAAAAACATGCATTCAATTTTGCTTTCGACAGGAAATTTCTGCTAATTGGAAGGGTTTGAAATGTCACAAAAATTTTTGAAACCAGCCGTTTATTTTAAAAAATGTCTTTGATTACCTTTCCACATCAAAGTCGTTATAAATCAATGTATTGTTGGTTATTTTCCTTGACTGAAGTGGTGTTGTGCATTATGGGTCCTTACGAACTGACAAGACAGTCAACAAAGATTACCATCCGAGTTTTGGCGCCATTTGTGTGAAACGATTCGTCGAAAACGACCTGAAATGTGGCGAGTAAACTCACGGGTTTTTCGCTGCGATAGTACGCCTTCTCACAGTGGAATTATTATTCGCGAGTTTTCGATCAAACATTCGACGAATACGTTCGCCCAGCTCCCTACTCACCTGATATGGCACTATGTGACTTTTCTTATTTCCACGGATGAAATTGCCTTTCGGTAGTCCGCGGTTCTTGTCCATCAATTCCATAAAAGAAAATTCGCTAAGAACTCCGAAGAAGTTTCACAAAAACGAAAGGCATGTCTTGATGATTGGAAACAACTTTGTGAGACGTGCATTGCAGTTGGGGGGTGATTATTTTAAATGAGATGCAATAAATTTTGATTATTAATTTTACATATTTCGCTCGATGCCATCATTCCGCGTACTTCTTGATCACAGCATTATAGCTTAAATGTGCCATTTCTCTATTTATTTTTAACGCTGGAGTGTTATTAATTTCAAACCTCAAAAATATGTCTATAATTTTGAGAATTTATTTTTTTCAGGTTTTAAAATTATATTCATTCATCTTGGTTGCCATGTTTGAGGATTTCTCGGCAGCGTTAAGACCTACGAAGCCGACAAAAATGCAACAGTTCTTCCTTTGGTTTTATATTAATATCATTTGCATCTGAAAAGAGCGTGGGAATTCATTACTTTAAATAAATAAGCATGGGTTATCATGTACTTATCAATGAAATCAAAAACAATAGGGCCAAGAAATGAACAATGATATACTTTCCATCAAAACAAAGCAAGAAAAACAAATGGGCTCGCATGGATTCACTGGGAAACAACATTTTTCTTGCATTTATACAAGTACTTAATCTTACATAATTCGAGAGTTCTGATTTCAAATCAGAAACTAATTTTGTTTCGAAAGCTGCAGATTTTTTTCAAAGGGGCATTTTTAATTCAGTTCAGATTTTTCATGAGCCTCCCAGATGGTGTATTGGTTTAAGTATCATTCTATCTCGTCCGGGTTCCAATCCCGGCTTGGACATGGATGTGAACTTTTCCGTCCCTTCATAGGGGGTAACGCTGGCCTTTCACTGGGTGCCCCACATAATAAAATGGCCACAATGCCTTCGAGCAGTTGTAGTTGGCAATGTCTAATCGGCACGTGCCCGCCTGTTGAAAAAAAATATTGCATGAATGTACAAAATTATAAAAAAAACATATATGTTTATACATACAAAAGGACTTGGACTTATGGCACAGGCAAAAAATCACTGTATAAGTGCATAAATCAATATTACAAATAGGATACAGTCAGGAAACAAGCAAACACCCCCAATGACTTGAATCAATGGCATTATTCAGGCAAGAATTTGCTCTTGTAACTCTTGCCTTTAGGACTTGACGAGGTCAATCTCATTTGATGCTCCAGCAGTAGTGTGACATCATGTGTTTGTCCCAGCGCTCTTGATAAGTGGTATTTGATATCTTGATGAAAACTCTATCCCTGCTCTCACAACCTGGAGAAATCGATCAAGATGACTAAACAGATTAAATATTGTGCCTTTAACGAACAAGTGTTTAATAGCCACATGCATAAAAAAATGAATCAGAGCTATTTAAAAATCTACTTCTATTTGAAGAAGCCATCGAACAGATATGAATCGACATCTATAAAATACACTTGTTTGCTCCTTTAAAAATAATATTTAATAGATAAGAAAAAGCATGGCCCTACCTTTGCGCATCATAAACTCAAAAATATTATCACTTTTTTCTTGAGGGTAGGCTCTACGTACCAGAGAAGTAGCAAAATTAGTAGTCACTCAAATGCATATTCAAAACTTTTGCTTTGGTCTAAATTATTAAATTGCATAAAAACTGTAGCCTGTAGAGAGAAACCGTAGATTTGAAATCAGCGATGCGATAGTATCTAAAATCTATTTAAAAATCTCATGAAACGGAAAACAAAAAAAGAATTTATTCCCCAGTGTCGTGATTATAGTGCAATGATAAAATCTGAAAGTATTTCCGATTTTTTTATGTAAAGGAAGTCCTTTCTTTTTTAGACATGTTCACAGGTGATAGTACTGAAAAAATATATATATACGTTCACTATAAGGCATAAAGTCATATTTTAAGGACGACCGTGGAGGCTTTTTTTTTCTTTAAATGTACGTGCGAAAAGAAGACTGAGACACGAAGTTGATCAAAAACGTTTCGTTTAGGAAACACGTAATATCGGAAATATTAGGAAACACGTCGGCCTGGCAAAGTGTAAAATAAGTTATATAAGAGGAGTAAGAGAATACAATGTACAAAGGTATTAAAAATAAC
>JAWZYV010015365.1:0-101249 GCA_038373885.1 Cheiracanthium punctorium
TTGAGGTCTTCTGAATTCATTTATGCTATTTTCAAGAGATGTATGTATGTATGTGTGTATGTGTGTGTGTGTGTGTGTGTGTGTGTGTGTGTGTTTGTGTGTATGTGAGTGAACACGATAGCTCCTGAACGGAGCATGCGATTGAGCTCAAATTGGGTATATATGTTATAAACCACCGTCGCAAGACCGGTATTGATTTGGGTGTGTATAGGACTTATAGTTTTTCTACAGGGCTACGACAAAGATTTCTTTTACATTATGGCCTATGGGGAGAAATTCTTGAAAGTGCGCTAGCGTTTAAACGGTACATTGGATTGAGCTTCAATTTGGTATATATATTTGAATGATTCATCGATTAAAATTTATTTAAATGCTTGGTCATGATCTTAATCGTAAGTGTTCGGAAAGTCGAGTGGAGTCACTCCAGATTTTTTTTTTTTTAATATTTAGCTCTTAGTGAAAATCGGCGTGTATTGTTCATATAATTTCTTTTGTGTTGCAATGTTAAAAAAATATGTATATGGACCATTGATTTGAACAGGTGACTAAATATTCTAATTTCTACCTCTCTCGCTGTATTATTGACTTAGGAATTTCATTCTATCCAGGCGCCATATATGTGTCTCCTGCATACGGCATCTATGCGACTATTAGAAATTGAACCCTTTGAGGCGCAACCGTTTCCCAATGCTGAAAAAAGGGCAGCCGTTGCCATCGCTCGACATAACGACCCGCAAGAGGGCGGACGATCGAAACGTTTCATCGCTTGCCACAGATCTAGAGACCCCTTTTTGACGACAACTGGCTGTGCGACATAGCCAGCTGCGTCAAAAAAGGGTCTCTAGATCTGTGGCACGCGATGAACGTTTCGATCGTCCGCCCTCTTGCGGGTCGTTAAGTCGAGCGATGGCACCGGCTGCCCTTTTTTCAGCATGGGGCCATCTATCCAGCTTTTCTCGCATTCTTACATTTTTCAGCAGATGTCAGTGCTGTTAAAAAGAATCGTGACCTTTTTATATGGGAAATGGCGTGCTAAAAAGTAAAGGATTCTCGTGGAGCTAGGTCACCCGCAATTATTTTTTTAGAAATGAAATCCATTTTTCATGACTGGCAACAGTCAAAACGTCAGAGTTGGGTGTTCCCAGTGCGGGAACACTGCGCGTTAAAGGGTTAAAACAATTAGAAGTAATTTAATTTTAAGGACCGATTCGTTAGAAATTTATAACGATATTTCATGTTGGTTTCTGTCTTAACAGATTGCTGAAGGTACTCAATCTGGAATTTTTCTTTCAATAAGCATCTTAAAAAACAAGTCATAAACATTTCTCAGCCGTTTTGGAAAGTGTTAAAAATGCAGATGAACTTAAAAAAGAACTAAGTTACCCTACGCACCTTCTTAGCTACGTAAATAGCATGTGACTTGCTTTCTGTACTACAATCATGTGGTAGAGTATGTTAGATACTCCAGATGTTAATTTCATGTGACAAAAAGCTATTTTAAATTTTAATATTCATGTTTAAGAAACGTAAATATTACGAATGCACGTTATACAAAACAGGAGGACGGGATAAGTATGAAGGTCCAGTGTTCTGGCCTACTGCTCGGCTGTCGATCTAACATTTCGAAGTTCTGATCGATTTTCTCCAGGTGTAACGCGAATATGCGTTAGACTCCCTTAAGGAATCTGCCTACGTTCGGGACAATATTTTTCCTTCAAGTAGTGATTTACATATTTTTAATAATTTTCAGGTAAATTGTTGGAAAGAAAAAAAAAGAATTATCCAGAAAATTAATATTAATTGTCATACATTTTGAGAAATTGGGAGGTTTTGTTGTAAATTTCACTAAAATTTATCAAAACGGTTAGCACTGTGCACCCGGTTATGCTGAATGAATCGCAATTCTTTTTTAAATGACGTATCTATGGCAATGATATTTGAAATGGCGGAAGAACTAAGAAAATTTATCAGGAAAACAAAATAAGGCCGATTACGTTACTAAATATGCATTTTTTTTTTTTTTCAAATTTACTGCCCGTTGCAAACAAAAAGCCTTAAAATAGAAGCAGATAGTTATGTGAGAACAATTATTTTGGGTCGCTTCGTAGCCAATAATATTTTAAACACTTACTGAAAATTTTGATGAAAAAGCTTTTTTAATATAGAAGATATGGTATTAATACTGAAAAGAAAATGCGATAAACAGAATACTGAAAAAAATGCGTTTAAATTTCTTGGCTGATGTTTATTCACATCTGATGTGTTTCCAAATGGCTATAACTTCCATTTCAAACGTCGTGGGATAAAAAGGAGGTGGTTTTAGAAAATAGAAATGTATAGCGCACAAGATTTGTGAATAATTTATTGATTATTTTTTTTCGTAATTCGATGTTCTTTCAGTATAGTCCGATACCTTAAAATGTCCTTCGGCCAAGGCATCTCCTGTCTTGGCAGATAGCTCTTCAATGGCCTTGCCCCAACACAACACAAGAAACTGGATGATGCTTATGTGTGTCTAGTGCATGTTTTATATCTTGTTTAACTAATTCAGGAGACGTTTTTGCTACGACGTCTGTGTACAAATGGCTCTATTAAAAAATTCACGTACCTGAATTCAAAAAGCAAATACGCTTAAAAAATTCATTACTATGCAACACTCGTACATTAAGAGCACTGAATTTTCTTTGGTTTTAAACTGACCCATTTTTCAATGTTTTGCGAAGACTAAGCATTTCTCCTCTCTTCAACTTGTATTATGATGAGTATGTTTTTAAAAATGCCAAACGTTATTTTTATTTAGTAATACATTCATGTTTTAATGATGTTCAAAAGACCGAAATATGTGTGCATTTTAGCGTAAGTAGTTTCTTTTTTTATTGAACTCTTTGATTTTCGTTCGGATAAAAAAGAAAGAAAAATAGCCACAGGGCTAAATTCTTCTTAGCTAGCTTTGAGGGGGGAAAAAAACCTAGTATATACATCTCTTCTAGTACTTTGTTAATACATGTTTAACCGATCTTTTTTTGTGAAATACGAATTTTAGGACATTCTAATATAAATACATGGGAAAAAAAACCTCTATCTACTGGTTTATTTTATCCGTATTTGAGCTTTACTAAAATAGAAATATTTATTGCTTCTTATTCTTTGCTGCATCATACTTTAAAAAACAAACATTGTGTTCAAATCTTCTTACCTGAGTGGATACTGGAGCTTTCTTCCGAATGAAGTAAAGTTTTTTTTGTTTTTGTTTTGTTAATTAGTTAGTTAGCAAACACGTGTTGCATTAATAGAATTAAGCAAATACTGAAATAATTAAAGTATACATTCATTAAATGCCATTAAAATCTTTACAAGTAATATTTGAACTCTTCTAAATTCAAAACTGATCACAAGTCAGTGTCAAAGATAGTTGATGTGAAAGAAAACGCATGGCATTGACTGTTGTATTTCTGGCGTGAGTTTTTAAGTTTTCTTCCATTGGATACGCAAGTGTCGGGCAATTTCACTATAAAAATATCGTTCGAAGGCTGCAATTATGACTTGCACACGATTTTACGATTTACTTTTAGATTGTTTTTTTTCTTTTATAGATAGATAAACTTGGAGTGGGATTCAGTGTTTAAAGATGACTTCTGAAAATTTCAAAACTCAGGTATATAGTTTGAGCTTTTGCAAGAATGTCTAATAAAACGCGAGTTATACATATTCTGGATTTTATAATTATTTAGCTTAATTCATTTTACAAAGTATTCTCGCTCCATCCGAAACAGTTAAGAAATATAATTGTGGTTTTGTGGTTGGCAATCTCAGCATAAAATTTTGTTTGCTGGAAAAAAATTATTTCGCCCCAAAAGTTTAAGTATTTTTAATATGCACTTCATAAAATGAAATTTTCTTTTTCATTAAATTTCGTAAGCATTAAATGTCTGTTAAAAGATATTTATTAAGTGGAAATCAAATATCTGTTTTAAAAGAGAAAAAAAATCCAAAAGGTTACCGAAAGGTTTCGTTGTTTGCTGCAATAATACGTAGAGGAAGGTGGTGTACCTTGGAGGTATTTTCAAACTTTGATTTTTTACAAAAAAAAAGTGTTTTGAAAATTTCAGTAAAACATTTTTTCCATAAATTCAAGAATATCAGGAGTTACATATATTTTTATAAAATATCCGAATGCATTTCTATACTCATTTTTAATTATTTAAAAAATAGCTTACAATACCGTGGTGTACCTTGGCGGTAGGTATGGTGTACCTTGGAGTTATTTATTTTTAACAGATGGAGTACTACACAGCATGAAGAAAAGTTGGTTTGTTATTTGTTTACAGTAATCTGACTTTGCATAGGCCTACTTTGGGCTAATATCAGTCTAATTAGTTTTAAATTTACAGTTTTTAAAACAAAAAATTGTTCATATAACTAAAATAATAAAGTTGGAATAGTTTAGCCATAAAATAAAGTTTAGTCAAATAAAAATAACCACTGTTTCATATCTTCTCTTTGTGTAACCAATTTAATTCTATTCCACATTCATGTGATTTAAACTTATGCCAAATGATAATTTTTCAAAAATGCAAAGTGCAAATTTTTCTAAAAATGCAAAGTGTTAAAAATATTATTCATGGAACAATAATATATAAATAATTATTAATATATTTATTTACTGTCTAATACTAAGCTCAAATAACTTTGCTTTTGAATTTATATTTAGATTTACAACTTCAGGAATTTAACTGTCCTACATTTAGACTTAGGCCTATTTGACCAGCACTTTTGTTATTAAAGTAAAGAAATACTTTCTAACAACTTTTACTCATAATTATTAATACACTTCCAAAATTTATCTTGGTGGTACCTCCAAGGTACACATTAGCTACCTCCAAGGTACACTACAAGCAACTGTTTTACAAAATGGCTTCTATACCTTATTATGTTAAGAGTTAACCATTTTCAAATATACATAAATGTAGCTGAAAAATGCTTTTAAACTTGTGATTATTATTTCAAAACAAAATTTAATGCTTACAATTATGGAAGAAAAATATGACCTTGAAATGTAACTTTTTGATGCTAAAAACAAACTTTGGTTTTTACATCAGCAACAGGTGTGTTGATAGTCATAGAAAAACTTCCCATGAGTCTCTAGTAATAAATATATGCAACTAATATTTTAGTTAAAATTTCTTTCCTGGTGGCTTCACAATCAATATGCTTCCAAGGTACACATGCTTCCAGGGTACACCACCTTCCCCTATATTTTGAATAACATGTTTGATGAAACTTGACTTTATTGTTTTTTAAGAGCATTAGACGAAAAATAGACTAATTTTTAAAAAATGGATGTGTGAAAAAAAGACAAAGTTAAAAATATTTATTTTAATATTCACTTAACACTGTTGTTCTACAGACAGCAATATTTCTCTTTCTCATAGTTAGGACTGATAACAAAAATTTTAAGTGCTCCCAAGCATAGAGCAAATTCTTGGTTATTCGTGGGCACATCATTTACAAATAAATCTGCTCTACTATACATACACACAAAAAAGGAAAGAAAATAAAATAATGAAAAATAAAATAGTGAATACATGAATTTTTCCACTCTTTCTATTTCTATATATTAAAAAAAAAAGATAGAAAAAGTAATTTGACGAAAATTGAAAAGATACAAACAAGCTCTTAATAAATATACAGAAAAAAATATATTTCTGAAAATTATTTTTAAGCCTTTTGAAACATGCGTCCAGAATTGAAGACACAAATTTTGAAAATATATCGTATGTAATTGTAACTAAATAGTAAGTTTAAAATGAAAACTGTTGTTCGAAAATTTAATGATAAAATTAATTTTTATTACGATTTAATCTGTATTATATAAAAAAAAAAAAGATGTGTACGAGAGGATTTATTCAGTCAGGTTTTTAAAAGGTTAAATTCTGCTTTCGGATAACCTAGGGTTTGCTTTAATGTCTATTTCACGATTATGTGAGTTTTATTGTAAGTCATTGTTATGAGGGAAGAACTGGGGCATTTCTTTGTGCTCTTTCTTATACTGGAGAAAAGGCGATGAATTAAATTTATTGGAAAATATTTACTGTACTATATCAAACAGTTTCAATGATAAAAAAAGTACTAAATTTGGGTAATTTTTCATTTTTATGAATTATTTATATTTAATGTTGGTAAATCGTTTGTATTAAATTAATAAAAATCCAGCTTATCTTTGTATCAGAGACGGATTATTAATTTCATTAAGTGTAAAATTTGAAAAACTGTTCTCTCACCGTGTTGAAATTTGTTGCAGTTGAAGCCCTATGACATAAAATACAATTTTTCATTTTATTTTAATTTGAATGGTAATTTTAGAAATATCAAAATTTTAAAAAAAGCAAATTAATGAAGTAAACAGTTTTACTTTCTTCTTTCTAATACAAAATTAGACTAAAAACGTTTAAATAAATATCGGATTATGAAAGTTTCGTCTAGTTTTTCTTAATATGAACTTAATTATCCTTTAAGATGCTTGGTACACTGCGCAAGAGTGTTCTGTCGCTTTTGGCTGAAAGCAAAGAAAGAATCCAAAGCAGAAGATCAAATATTAACACCTGAATTGTTTAGTTCATGGTTATGGAAATTTAACAAAATGAACCTCTGTTCGATTATTTGATTCTGCAAACTGTGTGTTGTGAACACTGATAGAGTTGATCTTCCATGAAATCCGACTAACAGATTACTGTCTAAGCATCGTAGATACAGATTGAATGGCATTTTTCAAAGCATGTAATAAATGTATGACAATTACTTCGCACCTCATCTGTATTATGGACAGTTACCGACGTTAAACGCAATAGAGAGGGAAAATGTTTGAAACACCCAATATTCATGTAGAAAGTGATGTTTTGTTGAAGAACCATGGAATCCTTCGTCACCGACAGCTTGCTGATTGTTAACTGAACCAAGAATATCTTGCCGTATACCTTACAGAATGATTGAAATGGAAAGTGGTGAACAAATGCTTTTCCAAAGAACGTTTTTTGTTGGTTCCTGTGCACCTGCTGATCGAATCTAAAAACAACTCCTTTTCTACAAAATAATTGAAAAGGCAAAAAGTGAACTGGATGACCGACGCACACTGGATCCAAGCATGCATTTCATGACTGACTGGGCAGCTTGAGGACTGTGCTGACTACCCAGAAGGTGGATATTGATTCAGGTACTAGAACTGGTTTAGGCCGAAGAACCAACTCCGAAGATGAGTATTGACTCACCTAGAAAGGCGGAAAAAAGAGGAAGTCTGAAGAAAGTCGGCAAAAAAGTCAGATAAGAGAACTCGTGAACAGGGATCGATGAAGCAGCAGTAGAGAAAAACTATGCAAAAACTATGTAACTGCTAGAGCCAGACTTTATCGGGAAAAATCATCTCAATTACAGTAACCCTGACGAGATTGAAGAGCTGAGTTAATCACCTTTTAGTAATCATCATAGGCCGAGATCGTCATTTATGGAGAATCTTGAAATCCATAGACTATCCAAACTAGGGTAACCCTGGTGAGATTGAAAAGCTGGGTAATCACCTTTCGATAATCATCATAGGCAGAGATCGTCATGTATGGAGAATCCTGAAATCCATAGACTATCAAAATCTAAATCCATGACTATCAAAATCTCTGAAGAAGTCCAATGCCTCCAAAAACATTTACCAACTTAACGATGGACATCATGTAGAAAATCTCTGATGCTGCATTCTCCCCATCATGCCCTCAGGGTCCCCTCATTTCTGAGTGGGTACGGGAAGTGGCGTTCCCGGGGTACCCGAGCTACCCAGTGTTCGGGGGTATAGCCGAACTCCCCCGTCTCCTCGGAGGCCTGGTCATTCATTCAGGTAGGGGGTTGGGTGTGGGACCTTAAATTCCCACCCCGTAAAAACAAGAACTGTTAACTTAAGGGGAGAACTTATTGAACTGTCAATACGGAGGCAAAATAAAAGAATGCAAGAAATACGAAAAATTCGAACATTGATTGTCTATGTTGAAAAATGTATATATATATCCTAATGATTTTTAAACTTAGAAAACTGTTACAAAGCCAAAAAAAGTTGAGAAAATTTACTAAGAAGGCCAGAGCGCATCCAACAAGTCCTCTCCATGCGAGTTTCTACAGAAGCTGACGTCTACAAGAATGGTCTTAACTTTTCTCGCCTGATTTTAGACTTTTTATGACCGTTTGCGCACCGAATCCTGCTGTGTTCGTGTCAGTCTATCACCCAAGACTTAACAAGATGTGCCATCGAGTGCAGTGTATCCCTGCCTCAGCGCAAGCTTCATCTCGGCATCGTCAGACTGTAGAACTGATGAACTTGTAATAATCTTACAGAAACTGCCATTGAAGTTTTCGAGACAGAAGTGTTATTTACAATCGCCTAGCTCTCTAGTGCACATTAGCTTGTGCCAAGCATCTTAATGTGTTATTCGACAAATTGGTAGAATGATATTCCTTTCACTTTTTTTGCTGCTTAGAAAAAAAAATCTTGACTAGATTGTAAGCCATTTTTCCCAGAATAGCAGCAAAAAAAAAGTGCAATACTTATGTTGAAAATCTGAATAGATTCTTTGTATTTTGCTTTGACATTGATTTAATCAATCACGTTTAGAATTTTACTGTAAAGCCTTAATTTATCTTCAAAGTTTCTACGTATAAAGGTTCCACTTAACAAAGACTTAAAATTAAATATTCCTAAAAATATAGAAACATTACTTATGCGACATTTTAAGTGTCTATTTTGTATAACAATTATATAGTATAAATTATCACTTTCTTTTGATTTTCGTAGAATTTTTAATTATTCAAATTTCTTTTTATAAAATCCTATGTTATTTAAGCAATATTATTACTAATATTTATTTATTGGCTGCTGCAAAACAAGTTCATAATTTTTTATCGCTATTTTATGATATGTTGGAGCAATTCTTTCGACTAATTTATTCTGTTTTCCATTAAGTAAGACTTCTGAATCGGAAATCGCGTTAATAAAGGATCTTAAACCCATTTAGGGTTAAATTAAAAGTGAAGATATTTTCTTGAAAATTCATTTTTAAATATCTTAGATCTGCCTCAGCTCTCCGTTTTAAATCCATTGATGTTTCTATCCGTTTAATTATAAATTTTTGTCACATCTTTCAGTATATAGTAATCGTGCAATATTTACAATAAAACTTAAAACTATGTATTTAAAATTTGTATAAATTATTGTCCTTAATAAATTTGAAATGTACAATAATTTTAGTATATTTAATGTGTTAGTTTCCGTTTGTTTTAAGTGAGTATTCCGTCTGTTTTAAGCATCATTAAATATACACCGTTTTTTAATGTTATATACATACATCTTTTTGATCATGTAACTTATACAAGAAACGCACTTATTTAAGAAATGATTTAATTATTATATAACAAATTGTTATGCTTATTTCTGTGTTGCAAAATGTACACAATATCTTAGCTTAACCAAATCTGTGGAATCTGAGATTTTTTGCTGTGTTTGATAGTTCTTATAAATTTTGGTTCAAATCAATATTTTTATTCTGTTGTATTTGTACGCATGTTTGCATGCGTTTTAGCAGACTATCAAAACGTTTTAAATTGCGTTTAATGGCCCTTTAGCCCATAAAAAATGTTAATCATTAAAAAAATATATTTCAAGAAAATATTTAAGCATTGTATTGAAACTCTTTGTTAATGTATACAAGCAAGTTGAAAAAACTATATTTTTAGTAATTTTAACTTAGTTTTAAGGGGATTCGTTGTTTCTTAGAATTAAAACTTTAAGATGTCTTTGCACCAGTTAAAAGTTTTTATTTTCGTATGTATTTTGCACATATTTAATATACATTTAATATTATATTAAAAATTTAATTAATATCTAATATTAACGTAATTATATATTTAATATTATTTTTTCATGTATTTAAGTATAGTTTTTAATAATAAAAACATAGAGACAAACAAGCACCCTGCCTCTTTAAAAAATAATGTGGAAGTGCTACACTGAAGAAAAAAATTGTGAAAAAGCTTGAGTTGCTTTAAAACTTATAACTGGAAATTGTAAAGGACTTAAATCATCTAGTGCTTTATCAAGATAGCTTCGCCCCTGGCTTAAAAGTATTAGATTTCATAATCTTCCATTGAGTATCACTAAATTAGTTAAAATACATATATGTTGTTAAATAGTAATGCGCCTTAAATGTGCTTAATAAGAAAAAAATATAAAGTAAAACATAAACGCATATAAAGAATTACTTTTTATCAGTCTTACTGCTTTTTACATACTTTTTAAGGAAAGAAGAAAAAAATGAATTTGAAGATTAAGAAATCCCCTGATGCTTAAATGATATATTTAATATTGAATGCATCTGAAAATACATTAAGAATTTATTTTAGAATATTTGTATGTATGCAATTAAAACATTAACCTAAACTCAGTTAAAAAGTATTTTTTCCTTTGTGTAATTCATATGCTAAATTATTAAATATAAGTGCAGTTTAAAAATCTAAAGAATCTTTTTTTTAAATACTTTACTAGAATGTTGTAATATGCATTTTGTATGTATTTTGTTTTGTGTATGCTCTACGTCTGTGTGTTAACATATTCATTAATTTTTGAAGAAAAAAAATCTATACTAAAACTGTGCAAATGATATTCGTTGTTTATGTGAAATTCAAACATGAGCCTGTTTTTTTTTTTAAATAAAACTCATTGGAGCCTTTTGGTACAAAATACTGAAGTTAATGGTACAGAAAATATCATCTAATGAATATGCTGATAGGATTGACCTTTCCCTTTAAGCACGTTTTTCTGTTTATCAGTTTTAAAAGAAACAACCTTCTCTTACTGATGTATTGAGATTGTCCCTAAAAACTTATGGTATCCAAAATATATTTTTGGTATTTTAACTACAGTCTTTGTATACATTTATAAAACTGGTGTATGGAGAAATATTTTTAAAAATATATGAAATAATTTTTCGTTTGAAATAAAAACAGATTATGAGATTGCCAACAGATTAACTTTAATTTTGTTTCTGTTAGATCCTTTCTAAGCCAATTACTACCAGATAATTGGTTTAGAACGAATAGAATAAATTTTATAGAATAAATATTAAATATACATTTATATAGAATAGGAAAATTTATTGTACCTCGAATTTTATAAATGTCAGAATAGGTAAAAATAATTCACTTTTTACAAAAAACAGGTGGTAAAGTGGAAATAGTGACTACGTATATAAATATTTTTTCCTATGGTCAAATAAAGATATCATTAAATCATAATTAAGTAAATTTTAAGTATCCGGTTAAACAATTTCATTTAATTAGACTCTAAATACAAAAGAAGCGTAATTTATAAAAATTTCACATTTGAGTTAAAGATAAAAATTTTCTGAGAACTTGTTATGGGAAAACTGCCCAAAACTTGTATATCTAAAGGAAGAAAACCTGGAGAATTCTTATTAGGCAATTCGATCCTCGATGCTAGTAACTTTGTCGCAATGAAGTCGACAAAGGAGGGAGAAATGTGAAACATGCCATCTTATGTTATCATTTATTGGAACAAAATTAATATCGATAAGAATAGATTAAAAAGATGGTGTGTGAAGATAAAATTAATAAAAATTTGAAATAAAACACATAAATAAAAGGTACCACAGTACTATAATTTCTGGCGATACCAAAAAGTCCACCCTTCCTCAGCAACAAAAAGCTCTGCTATCCACACTGGCAGTAAGATTTCAGCTCAACAAATATTAGTCGCTGCTTTCACTATTTATTAAGAAGACGTGTAACTCATACCGTATAATATTTTTAAAACGACTGGTTTATATTAAATCAAAGCTCACATTCGGAGGTTTAAAAATTATGATTATTATAATAAAATATTTTTTCTTAATAAAAACATTTAAATGAATTAGTAATATTTCTGCTATTGTAATTAATTTACCGTAAATTACTACATTTCAGTGAAACCTGAGATTTTTAATTGAGCATCACCCTCTATCATGGGTATTAATTTCTCTGAATTTTTGCCTCCGCTAATTTACGTATCTCGCTTATTGAAAGCAAGTCGAAAATGTATAAATTCATGTCTCTTGTCTTTTAAGCCAATTGTAATCCGCTAACTAAAGTTCGTTTTTTTAACTATCGCTTAATATTTTAATGAGTAGTTTTTGTTGATACCGGAAGGTAATGTAAATCGTTTACTGTGATTCACGAAAACGAAGAAATAAGCTTTTTTCACAATATTTTCGGTGAAGGCAAAGTAAACCTTATAATGGTTTGAAGTGTCCTTTTTTGCTAAAATACACACAGATTTCAGTTGTACGAATCTCATTAAAATCAACATTCCAAATAGAATTAACTTATGCATGGCATTTTTAATTAAAAAAGAAAAAAAAATGGAATGCCAGAAAGGAAAAATCGTTTATTTTGGCAAAGTTTTGAGTAGTGGAAAGAATTTAAGTTTTAAGTGTTTTGAAAAATAATAAATGAGTAGCTATAATACTTTCTTCAAAACCTATATTCTTTCTCTTGTTTGCTTCCATTAATATTTCTTCCAGCTGCTTAAAAAAATATCAATGGCGAGCTACAAATACAGCTGTTCAGAGTGCGGGTAAATAGTGCATTTTTGGGGGGTAGTGGCTAATAATTTAAAACGTATTTGACAAACAAAATGTTTCTAACAAAAACATTTTGTAACTAAACAAAATGTTTCTTTAAATCAATGAAAAAATAAAGAATTAGAGGTGCTTATTTATTAATAAAGCCCGTTTGACTCGAACGAACTGCATAGTAGGAGTAAAATGTTACCCTTAGAAGAGGACAGAAGCTCTAGTATTTCCGGTTGCACCGCACGTGGTCATCGTGAACATTAAGGCGTAAATTGCCCTTCCAGCTTTATAGGGTATAACTTTTTCCCATATTCGTTTTTTGGCTGAAGGATTTTTTCGTTTTCCTCAAACTTAAAACCTGGTGCTAAGAATGTTTGTTCAACAGTCTGCGATAATTGTTTTGGAATTTTTATTAATACATTCCATGAAAATAGATTTAGCGAATAATGACATACTTAGGCTGTGTTGTGTTATGGCAAAGCTGCACAAGGACTATCCGTCAAGAATGGGGGATGCCTCGATCAGAGGACTTTCTAAGGGGTTCAAATGCGTATTCACGTTGCGTCTGGCGAAAACCGACTGAAACCACAGACTTTTAGATCGACTGCCACGCGATAGTATAGAATGATCGAACACTTCAGCTGTTTACCATATTCAGTGTCGTATCCACTCATCCATGGTGGGGCTATGTTGCCTCTAAGGACAAAAAATTTTACTAAGGATTAAAAGAATACTTTGTAACTGTTTTAACTTGCTTCCTTTGTCGTATGAATAGTGTACACCAGTGATTCCTCTTCCGTGCACACGGTTGTGCTGGTGGAGAATTGTTTTAATATTATTTTTCTTCTATAGAGCAGCTTTAATCATTGCTGATGAATTGTAATTTTAAATGTAAAACTAAATGTCTCCCTTTTACTTGAACATAATGTCAAAGGGCTTTTTTCCACGTAAATGAACAGATATGGATTCAAATGTAGAATCTTAATAGTAGTAGTATACGAACGTTTTAAATGTAAATTAGAAGACAGCAACAACCCCCCTCCAAAAAAAAAAAAAAAATAAATTGAAGTGTATGCATATTCACTGAACGGGATATTCTCATGTGTATTCGAAGCGGTGAAACGTTACTTAAGCTCTAAAATTTTGATTTTTTTTCTTTCTAAAAAGAGAAACCCAATTATGCCATTTAGAAAGAGGAATTTTATCCAAGGATTGTCTCAGCAGATTCTTTTTTATGTTAAACAATAGTTTTTGCAATTCAAATATGTTTATTAACATCTTGAATGCCCCTATAGGAGATTAAAGTGATTATAATTACGCCAAACTTAATAACACTAATTAAACTAATTAACTTGCAAAGTAGGGGTAAGTGCCCCTACCTTGCCCACCCTTATGGACGCCCATAGATATCGGTGACTCTTACGGCACAGGGTGATGCTGACGGCACATAAAGAACATTTTTTTGTGACACACTGGTGATGCTCATGGCAGTGAACTTGTTAAAAGGAGAAAGTCATTAAAACTCTCCTGATTGAGTGCCGTCAACTATCTTTCAAGGCACAAACCAACATGAAACCTTGTTATAATGAAGCTAAGCGATTAATTTCCATTGAACAAATATCCTTCTCATTAACGGATTGCTTTAAATTTCTAACAGGTGAATGCATGTCACGTGCTGAAGACATATTAACTCTTTAACGCGCAGTGTTCCCGCTCTGGGAACACCCAACTCTGACGTTTTGACTGTTGCCAGTCACGAAGAATATATTGGATTTCTATAAATATAGTTACGGGTGACAAAGCTCCACGAGAATCCTTTACTTTGTAGCACGTCATTTTCCGTCATAAAAAGGTCACGATTCTTTTGAACAGCACTGACATCTGCTGAAAAATGGAAGAATGCGAGAATAGCTGGATAGATTGCCCCATGCTGAAAAAAGGACAGCCGTTGCCATCGCTCGACTTAACTACCAGCAAGAGGGCAGACGATCGAAACGTTCATCGCGTGCCACAGATCGAGAGACCCTTTTTTTGGCGCAGCTGGCTGTGCTGCACAGCCAGCTGTCGTCAAAAAAGGATCTCTCGCTCTGTGGCACGCGATGAACGTATCGATCGTCCGCCATCTTGCTGGTCGTTAAATCGAGCGATGGCAACGGCCGCCCTTTTTTCAGCATTGGGAAAAGGATGCGCCTCAAAGGGTTTACAGATTGCATTAAATTTCTAACAGGTGAAGACGTGTCACGTGCAGAAGACTTATTAATAGATCCTCGATTGAACGAATATCCCGTTGCCAGTAATAATACACTGCCGTGATAGCAGAATATCGCCACCATGAAAGTTTTTGTACGATAAGTTATCGATACATTAGGAATAATTGGGACTTTGTTCTTGAATTCATGTCCTGTCGAGCAGTGGAGCTGCTTAGTTCTTGAATTCATGTCCTTCTTTCGTGGAGCAGCTTAGTTCTTGAATTCATGTCCTGTCCGTTCAAGGTCGGTGCTCTTATGACAACACCAAACTTGGTCATTTCTTGGGAGTATGTCAACTTCTCCCAAACGGACTGCTTTAGGACCGTGTATGCTAAAAAGTACTAGATTGTGTGAGTGAAATATTGCTCCAACACCCTCCGTGTTTAAACAATACTTTTGGAGGAGCCAGTCTAAGGTGCTGGTCTCTCATCTGGAATGGGTTCAAAATGACGAATCTCCGAGCTGACTAGGTCTTGCTCCCACTTCGGCTGAATAACAGGGACGCCACTCCATAAAGTCCATCGCCTTCCTGTGTGGAGGATGTGATACCACTCCGATGTTTGCCATAAAAACTCAATGTTTAATTTTAGAAGAAATGTTTGTAATAAAGATTCTCAAAGTTTAGAAAATTTATACGTACTAAATTTTAGTAAAAATTGTTCGACAGTCAGAATTGCATTATTTCAGGGTAGATTCAGTCAGTGTGAAGAAACAAAAAATATGCATTCCTACTATACCGGGTCATTCAAAATAGATGTTAAGGCGATTATTTTTTAAACCTAAGTGATCGAAAGTGATCGAAACATACTTGCAATTAGAAAAGATCGCCCAATTAAGAGTAGCTTTCAGATAGGGCTTTTTTAATGGGGGTTGTATACCTATTAAAATACGAAATTTAATTTTTATACGGTCCCTCCTTTCCTACCCTTTATATTTAGAAGAGTGTTGCTCTTTGCCTAAGAAAATGAATAAAACAAATCCCGTGCCTTTAAGTGAAATAGTTAGCTGGAAAATTAATTTTGAAAATGATGACTTAGCCATTTTACCAGCTGTGTTGGCATGGGTTTTCAATCGAAAAAATCTGGAGTGACTCCACTCGACTTTCCGAACACTAACGATTAAGATCATGACCAAGCACTTAAATAAATTTTAATCGATGAATCATTCAAACATATATACCCAATTGAAACTCAATCGAATGCACCGTTTAAACGCTTGCGCACTTTCAAGAATTTCTCCCCATATGCCATTATGCCATAACATAAAAGTTTTGTCGTAGCCCTTTAGGAGAACTATAAGTCCTGTACACACCAAAATCAATACCGGTCTTAGGATGGTGGTTTATAACACGTATACCGAATTTGAGCTCAATCGAATGTATCGTTTAAACGCTAGCGCACTTTCAAGAAATTCCCCCCATAGGCCATAATGTAAAAGAAATCTTTGTCGTAGCCCCGTAGAAAAACTAGAAGTTCTATACACACCAAACTCAATACCGGTCTTGCAACGGTGGTTTATAACATGTATACCCAATTTGAGCTCAATCGAATCGACCGTTTAAACGCTAGCGCACTTTTAAGAAATTCCCCCCCATAGGCCATAATGTAAAAGGAATCTTTGTCGTAGCCCTGTAGAAAAACTATAAGTCCTACACACACCCAAATCAATACCGGTCTTGCGACGGTGGTTTATGACATATATATCCAAATGGAGCTCAATCGAATGCTCCGTTCAGGAGCTATCGTGTTCACTCACATACACACACACACATACACACATCTCGTAAAAATAGCATCAATGGATTCAGAAGCCCTCAAAACGTGTCAAAACACCAAAATCTCGAAGTCGAATTTTTTCATGATGACAATACTTTCCTTACATGGTACATGTTCGGAAAGTAAAAATCTTGACTTTGGGGGACCCACTATGAGTTGAAAAAAAGTTAAATGATTCCACTGTGGGGAATGGCGTCCAAACGTGTACAATTAACAGGACAATTTTGCCTGAATGGATCTTTATTGTGTTATGAAAAGAGCAATAATTCAGTGCTTCTGCGGGGTCATCCAGTTATTACATCACGCTAATAGAAGAAAAAAAAAATTAAAGTGTAAAAGAAAACGACGAAATGATGGTGTGGGTTATTATGCTGTGGTAACTTTGAACAGAAATTGTCAAACGTGCGTTATAGGAAAATTCTAAATACACTAGGATTTGTGAGGGGTCAACTGTGTCTATTGAGCGACTATTAATATAAATTAACTTTATTTGTAAAGCAATTACATTTTTCTCACTTTTGAGACAACCCCTTAGTGTTTGGCAACACATGCCCAAATTTTCAATGGATACATCTCGGAAACTATTCCCCGTAGAGACACGGGGTTTGTCTTATTCATTTTCTTAGGCAAAGAGCAACATTCTTCTAAATATAAAGTGTAGGAAAGTTGGGACCGTATAAAAATAAAATTTCGTATTTTAATATGTATACAACCCCTTGTAAAAAAATGCCATATCCAAAAGCTACTCTTAATTGGACGAATTTTTACTTTCCGAACATGTACCATGTAAGGAAAGTATTGTAATCATGAAAAAATTCGAATTCGAGATTTTGGTGTATTTACATGTTTCTAGGGCTTCTGAATTGATTTATGCTATATTTACGAGATGTGTGTATGTATGTGTGTATGTGTGTGTGTGTGTGTATGTGTGTTTGTGTGTATGTGAGTGAACACGATAGCTCCTGAACGAGGCATGCGATTGAGCTCAAATTGGGTATATATGTTATAAACCACCGTCGCAAGACCGGTATTGATTTGGGTGTGTATAGGACTTATAGTTTTTCTACAGGGCTACGACAAAGATTTCTTTTACATTATGGCCTATGGGGGAAAATTCTGGAAAGTGCGCTAGCGTTTAAACGGTACATTCGATTGAGCTCAAATTGGGTGTACATGTTATAAACAGCCATCGTAAGACCGGTATCGATTTTGATGTGTATAGGACTTACAGTTTTTCTACAGGGCTACGCCAAAAATTCCTTTTACATTATAGCCTATGGGGAGAAATTCTTGAAAGTGCGCTAGCGTTTAAACGATACATTCGATGGAGCTTCATTTTGGTATATATATTTGAATGATTCATCGATTAAAATTTATTTAAATGCTTTAATGATCTTAATCGTAAGTGTTCGGAAAGTCGAGTGGAGTCACTCCAGATTTTTCTAATTGGAAGTATATTTCGATCACTTACGGTTTCAAAAATAATCGCCTTAACATCTATTTTGCATCTCCCGGTATAGATTGCATGTTAAATAATCCACGCTCTTGCAGTTTCAAAAACGTCGTTCACTAAGAAGTTCTGATTTTCAAGTGTCCAAACTAAGCAATATACTTTGCTGAACAAAAGTTTTGTTAATAAAGACATATCGAAATATTTATTAGCAGAGTAGAGTTGGCTTCTCACATTTATGGAAACCGGGGAACTGTAATACAAAATTATTTGGAATACCCTGCTGAAATTTCTTTTTCAAATTAGAAAATAATGTAAGCATTTAAGTTCAACACATAAAGTGAATTCTTAAGTCTCGCAAAATTGAATCCCAGTATCTGAGTGTTTTGAAGTGTTTTGAGCACTAGGGTGCTATTTCGTTCCCGTCCAGAGTTTTGTCCACGCGATTTTGTAAATATGATTTGTAGACAGGTTTTGTAGACATGAACTGTCACGGTGAAGATCTTTTCATAGGTGTTTGCCAGATGGCAGAAATTTTTTTCAGGGTCCCAATTTTATGAACACTGTTTATGTTAGTGATTTTTAATATCTTTTTAGGAATTTCGAGATCCATTTTTATGGATTTCAACATCTATTTTTGTGAATTTTCATTAAAAAAAAGTTTGCAAAAGTCACCCTTTTTTCTTAAAATAATTTACAAAACAAGTTAAAATGTATGGTAAAAAGTCAATGAAGGGTTGTTTTAATCGATTGTAATTTTGTGAAGCGGCCATATAACGGACACACATTGTGTCTGCATCGGTCCCTGTACTTGAAAATATATGTCTCGGTATATTTATTTCCAAAAATAGGTTCGTAAACGAGAATACAACTTTATTTCTTCTTGACTAAAATATATATTGCATAAAGAGGCCCTCAGTGACCACAGTAATAATTAGATAATAATAATATTTTTACACTTTTGTCTGATTACGCAGCAAGACTCCACCTCACTGTGGTCCGACCAACGAGTCGTTTGTTCTCTTGGGCGCCTCCGTACGACTGCCCTCTGGCGGGGAACAGTGAACGCTATATAGATTTTATATTCTGATTTAAAAAAAATATACTTCCATTATGTACGTTCAAAACGTGGAAATTCTGCCTGCAAATAGTCTTAATTCCTTTACTGACTCGAGAGAGATATTCTTTCTGCAGCACAGGTTTCTCTTTCCCCTTATTCCCAATCATCCAGAACATTCCGCTTCTCATAAAAATAAGTGGCTCCTTTCTTTAAGATGAATACACGTCTGATTCTTTCAACTTTTTCAGGCGCAAACCTTTCCCCAATGCTGAAAAAAGGGCAGCCGTTGCCATCGCTCGACTTAACGACCCGCAAGAGGGCGGACGATCGAAACGAAAAAAGAGAGCCTTTTTTGACGGCTGTGCCAGCACAGCCAGCTGTCTAGATCTGTGGCACGCGATGAACGTTTCGATCGTCCGCCCTCTTGAAGGTCGTTAAGTCGAGCGATGGCAACGGCTGCCCTTTTTTTCAGCATCGGGCCATCTATCCGGCTGTTCTCGCATTCTTCCATTTTTCAGCAGATGTCAGTGCTGTTCGTGACCCTTTTTGTTACGGGAAACGACGTGCTCAAAAGTAAAGGATTCTCGTTGAGCTATGTCACCCGCAACTATTTTTATAGAAATCCAATCTATTCTTCGTGACTGGCAGCAGTCAAAACGTCAGAGTTGGGTGTTTCCAGAGGAACACTGCTCGTTAAAGGGTTAACAGACGAATCTGAACTGTTTGAGCAGCTTCCTTATTCCTACGCATGAGCGCATGTTTGCTCTTATATCCTTTACCACAGTCAGCAGTAACGTTCTAATACACAAAGTGGGCAAAGCCAGTGATGAAAGGCTACGCCACAGAGTAGAGACATACTATACTGCCATTGAAAGCCTTCGGAAACGTGAGAAAGGGATGAACCGTGTGACTTGTGGCACGAAAATGCGCAGAGGGGATAGAGGTATCGCCTTATTTGGCTAGTGGTAGTTGAAAATTTAAAGCCAAATTGAGTTTTAACACAAGCATTATAAAACCCTTTCCCTTAAAAGAAAAATTATCGCCGATTTTTAGAGTATGTCGATACGTTGATGTATTCTTTACTTATAAAAAAGGAGGTTTCAGAAGCTTAAAAAACCACTCACCTGCGAAATGTTATTTTAGAACTTTTCACAAATCATAAATGGAATCCAATCACTATGTAAAGCAGCTATGTGCCATTTTCCCCTTGCAAATAGAACTATGAAGCGAGTGTGCTGGCTGAAATTGCTCAATAGAAAACTAAGAAGAGTTGCATGCTCAGTAATTACGCGCATGTGATCTTGCCACAAGTCCGCTCCTGGAACACGTGCCTCAAGATAGGTTTGCCAAAGCTCGATCTATACTTTATAAATGCTCTAAGGGCTTCACTTGGAGTTCTAGCGTTACTTTTACTCTACTCAATATCTAAATGAGAAGTGGATTTATGCCTATTATTCACATAACAGACGCCGCAAAGCAGAAAAAAAAATTGGGGGAAGTATAAATTATAAATGAATACATTGAAAAAAAGTGTAAAATGAAAATGTTTTAAATTTTAAAAAATGTTGTAAAATCAACAAACTAGTCAATGGAAATGGCACCAACAAAATATTTGAATGAACCATGTAATTTTAGCAAAATTATTTTGTTATTTCAAAAAATATTTTGCTTGTTTAACCAAAAAATGTTTCGTTAAAGACTACTTTTTAAATGGTTTGTTTGATTAAAATCAGCATTTTTATTCGGTTGAATTAATAAAATTTATTTAACTGGTGTGTTCATGGCTCACGTAACAAAATTATTTTGTTGATCTTATTAGTATATTTTGTTGAATCAACTAAACAGTTGGTTGAAAGTTTCATAAGTAAATCTCATAATTTCACTTATCAAAATGCACATCATTTTCATTATAGTACTTTCATACTCTACACATTTAATTTGAAGAAATGAGTCATTTTTTTCAGTTGTTCATAAGATAGTTAAGCAGCCATAATCGCTTTCGTGTTCACGAAGAAGTTCTCATTTGACGAAGTTCAACTTTGTAAATATAACAAGCTGTCTAGTTTACCTTGCTTAATGTTCTCCCGGTAGTGGCCAAGTTACTAAACTCCGTTCCAGTAAGAACACTGAAAGTGAAGCAGCTGTAGTCTCGACTGCTGTGTGACCGCGTACGCTAATGCAAGCTGGTGCACGTAAAATATGTCGTGGTTTCTATGTCCGCCGTGTTAAAACGATACCTCTGGGGGTGCCGATTAGGGGTTCTAGGTATCATCTGAAAGTGGCTCAAAATAAAACCCCGAGCTAGTCAGTCTTCCTCCATGTGGGCTCATTTAAATTTAAGCCTCTCGCTTTTCGCCCATCGTCGTCCTATATGTAGATTTGGCACCTCTCTGCGTCTGCCAGAGGGCATTAGTAACAGCACCAACTTATCCAAAGTTACAGTTTAATCAATAAGAACAATAAAAAAAAAACTTACTTCTTAATGTTGCTTTTTAAAGAAGCTGTCTCGCTTATACTGTATGTGTGGACAAGCTACGTATTTACAACTTCTTTGTGTGTGCAGTTCCAAATTTAATTATCCAGGAAAATCTTTTGTCATTAAATTAAAGATAAATTTTAGCTTTTGTCTGTTGTTTTTTCCCTTCATCAGCCTCTTTATCATTCTCTTAACCCTTTAAGGCGCTGTGTTCCCGCTCTAGGAACAACAAACTGACGTTTTGACTGTTGCCAGTCACAAAGAATAGATTTGATTTCTATAAAAATAGTTCGGGTGACATAATTCTACGAGAATCCTTTACTAGCACGTCATCTCCCGTCAAAAAAGGGTCACGATTATTTTGAACAACACTGACATCTGCTGAAAAATGGAAGTATGCGAGAACAGCTGGATAGATTGCCCAATGCCGAAAAAACGGGCAGCTGTTGCCATCGCTCGACTGAACGACCAGCAAGAGGGTGGACGATCGAAACGTTCATCGCGTGCCACAGATCTAGAGACCTTTTATTGAGGCAGCTGGCTGTGACGGCACAGAGCTTTGACATGAATCTTCAACTTCCAACAAGCTCTGTAAAACCTCAGCTAAATAATTTTATATTTGAAATCACTCTACCTTCCACGTATTTATTACGTTCGCAACAGCTTTTGCGATGTATGAAGAATTTTCTCCTTAACATGGACTTCTATAGAAATTTTTTTAGTCGGCGGAAGGGGCATACTTCGAAAAAAAATTCTAAAGGGGGGGGGAGACAAATTTCACACTTGTAGCAATTTCGGATTTTGCTGTGTGATGCACTCTTGTTAAGATCATAACACAATATACTGCAAGTGTTCTAATTCTCTTCCCCCCTTATGGGCGGGCGCCCATGCTCCTTAGCCTTGCACTGTTCTGCGCATGTCCATAAGCTGATTGTTGAAGGATTTCAAATATTACTGGTTCTGGATTAAACTAAAAGGTTTCGTCCGTGGTAGCCCAGTGTCTAAGGCGTTGGATTCGTAACCAGAAGATTGCGGTTTCGATTCCAACGTATCAGTAAAGACTACCGTGTAGTCTTTAATGGTACGTTGGAATACACGTACACATGCTGTGTACGTGTATGTTGAATAAATGGTTCTGAAAATCCTCTCGCCGGTTGCTAGTAGTTCCCGAGGGCTGCCAATATTTGGAACTCTTAAACCCTTTGAGTATCCAAATTGCGGCAAGAAACTCCGGGAAGGACGTACGTAGCTCTAAACGACACATTCAGTGTCGTGAGCTGTTCTCTCCTGGCAAACAAACTAAAAGGTTTCGGTCATTCGAAAAAGAATTTTGTTAAATCAGTTGGATTGAATCATACAAACTTTCATCAGATCAACTAAAGGTAACTAGCAAGTTGTTTAACAAATTTTGTTAAATTCAAGAAAGTAATTTTTAGCCTATGTAATCAACATCGTAGCGAAATGTTTATTTCTTACTCCCCGCCATCCATCAGTTGTCTCGATACGCAACTACGCGGACTTGGATCTAGGACGGTCATCGACTAGCGACAGGCAAAACATACTCGCCCCAATTTTATGATTAGCTACATAAATCCTCTAGCGACGAGGAGTAACGAATCAAGATGCAGTCTACTGCGCACTACATAAACCTATAATGGGCGCCATCTTTGCAAGCAAATTTCGTTTAGCTGTTTTAGAGTATGACGGTGATCGTCCTATATCCAATTCCATAACAACAACCAAAATAATAATAATAATAATCGCCTTCTATCGTCGGATTACGCTCCCGATTCATCACGACTAACACTTCATTGCATCAAGACCACACTTTCTTCACAAGCAGTTGTTGGGAAAAGTTCTGGAGACTTTGCAGTCGTTACTCTCCTACAAGCATATCCTCTCTCTCTTCCCTTTCCTCAACATGCAGTGTCTCTGCCGTGCAATGCTACTTCTTCCGGAAAGGCCATCAGCAGCACACTCGCCGATTCGCTTTCGATTCTATCCGATTGGATGATCCGATACTTCCTGTCGGAACATCGATCTGGGGGAATAGAGAAGCACCCGACTGTAAGTCTCTCGCCTTCCAAGAGAACTTTACTTTAATTTTCTTTTCTTTTGAATAGAAACTAAAATTCTTACACACGCTTACTTTTTTGGAACTACGGCATACGTGGATCGTCTGGAAAATGTTTCCCACTGCCATAAAAAAGGAACAAAACGCTATTACCTGGGGAAAATTTTCTGCACAACGTGCAGCAATATTCCAGCTTCTCAACTTCGGAATAATGTGAAGTTTAACACTTGTCGTACCGCGGGACAACTTTTTGTAGTCCAACGTCATAGAAATCTGCTTCGGAAAAGAGCCAGAGTATCACAGTTCTTTGCAATCTTGGTCGATGGAAAAGTGATGCCCGGACAGGAATTACTTCATACATATAGTTTACTGGTCTTTTTTCCAGTCACTTGCACGTGAAGTCATTCCAGTCGGGCATCACCTTTCCACTGAAGAATGCAACTGCAGAGAACTGTGACACTCTGGCTCCTTTCTCAGTCGACAGACTTCCATGACACTGGACTAGCTTATCCCACGGTATGACAAGTGTTACAGTTCATGTTCCTCTTGTGTTGAGAAGTAGCTGAAATATTGCTGTATCTTTTGCAATATATATATTTTTTTCCAGGTGATATTTTATTCTCTTTTGTTGGCCGTGGTTAACTTATTTTCTGGACGACATTCATATAATTTCGAAGCAGTTTAGGAAAATTAAGTATTCGGAATTATTTTTTTCTTCATAATAATAAATATATATAAATACAAAAATTTTTTTGGAAGAACGTCCTTTCAACACATTGATTGTACAATACCAGCCTGCTATTCCTAGATACGTTTTTGTTTTAAATGTATTGCCATCACTGGCGTAACATGGTGAGGCTCTGGTGAAATAAAACCATAAATAACTGCCTATTTTCATGTCATGAATTTCAGCACGGTCACATAGATCAGCTGAAATCATAAATATTTCATTTCATCAATATTATACTGTAATTTATAGTGCTCTTTTCATTCACTAATTTTTCTTTCCTCTATGTTTGCTCTCCCATGTCGCATACTGGACCTTGTGAAATTGAAATGCTCATTCTATTATGGATGACCATCATTTATCTCTGAGTGGTAAGTAATATTCTTTCTTATTACTATTATTATTACTACCAGCATAGTTTTGATACAAAGGTGATTGCGAAAGATAAAACTCGCTATCAACAAATGCCTTTAGACAGGACTACCAGAAAAAAAAATTGAATTGGGCCTAAAAGTAGGAAAATATATAACTTTTCGCAAAGAAGGCTTAGTTATTGGGTACTAATTAACAAAACACCAAAATTTAGGAGGGTTTCTGGCCCTCATGACCGACTCCATGACTACGTTCTTGTCTTCAGAAGAATTACTGTCATTCAGAAATTTTAATAACATAAAACATCCTTCATTTAACCGACGAACTAAAACTGAGGACAAATAGAATGTGTGTAAAAACTTCACCAATCAAAAACGTTATGAAATTGTTTTAAATTCATTGTTGAAACTTCAAATATTCGAAATACATGTTATTAAAATTAAATAATAATACTAAATATAACTAATAAACGTTTTTGGCTTATTAATTAAAAAAATCATTAAGTTCAGAAACGGCCTTAAAATGTTTCCATGGTCTTAGTCTATTGTCAAATCCGATGTAATTATAAACATTAAATTACTCGTTACTTGTCAATTCTCAGTTACTTTTACCAATTTCCGCGCTTTTTTATCCTTTGTTTAACTGTGCTGACTAGGATTTATGGATTTATCGTAGCTGTGAACGGACATTGTTTTATCTAAAAAATTTTGTAATCAAAAATTCGGATGAAATTTCGTAGAAATGTGGTTCATAAGATGTGCAATCATTTACGTTCGGAAAGACCTGCCTTCTCAAAAAATTCAAAATCTAAACTTTCGGAAATCGACCGATACAATTGAAGGAATGATTAACTAGAAAATTATATTGGGGCTACGGTAATCTCACTGTATTTATCGTGGTTGTGGAGGCTTATTTAGAGCCCTGGCATGTGCAGGCTGACAATTTTAAAACTATATGAAATAAAACGTAAATTATTTAAGAACTACTGCGTACACGAACTTAATTCTGCATGTAAACTTCACTACAGATATTCGGATTTAGATTATGGCATGTTCGATATGCCTGCCATCATTGGCTATGATGTGGGACAGACGAATAGCAAAATTCTCCACCACTAGCTGAAGGGATGGGGGTTTTTTCTACCCTTTTCTCGGATTAAAATCATATTTGAATCACGTTTTCGATTTTTTAACACTTGTACCTGCTGTTTTCATCTTCTAATGAATCACAAATTCCTTTATAGCCTAATCAGGCTGTCATTTCTTTAATAGTACTCACAGGAACGCTGTACCGTAGCATTTTCACTTGGAAGTGGCCGGCAATAACGAGTTACGTGCGCATGCGTATACTAGTTCCCATCATGCCTTGCGACTAACCACGAAGTTTGAACTTCATCACGCAAACCAATCAGAAGTTATGATGGTTTTATCTCATATAGTTCAATAACTGTCACCCTGTACTAATGTGTAAGTCCATACTCGATGCATTCAGGATGACCAATCACTTTTCGAAAAAATTTGTTGGTTCATTTTGGCGATTGTGTAATGTACAAAGAACTAACCCTTTGCGGCCATAACTAAATTTATACATAGCTGTCATGCAGATCGGAATTACTATTTATTACTGTTCTTTCAAAAAAAATATGTAAAATTTTGATTTGATAGAATTGATTTGATAACACGATTTGATAGAATCACTTCTTAATGATAGTTATGAATTTCCTTATGATAGTTAGCGCACAACTCTCTACGATCATGCGTCCGGGTTCGAATACCACCTTGGGTTGTTAAATTGTCCACTCTTACATATGGATAACGTGGCACCACCTATCGCGTACCCTCTAATAAAGTGGCCAACAATTCCGATAGTCGTCAATGCTCATGCACATCAAGTGCCTGCCATTCGAAAAAAAAAATAATAGTAGCACACAGTATTAAGTTCGTGAAAAGTTTCATTGGCACTGTATGTTCTATCATAGGAAGTGAAAAACGATCTATCTTAAAATGAGGAATAACGTAAAATTAATGACTTCAGTGTATATCTTTGCTGATAGGGCTGAGAGCAGAGCAGACATCGGATTGGAACGGTAAAAAAGCTTTGGTGGCTGAGAATTGACAAGCCACAGCAGAGGTTTAATTTGCTTGCTCCTTACAAAGACGTAAAGACGTAAAGACGAACATTCTCGTAATGCATTGCAGTAGGAGAAAACGCGGTTTGCGATATTCACAAAAAGCATTAAATTCTAGTTTCTGGATAATTGTAATGGATTGAATGAGTTAGGTAAACCTTTGACTTTCCAGCTGCATTTTTATGTTTTAAAATGATTTAGGATAAATAAAACTGATATTCCCAATACCCTTTTCCTGGGTTGAATATAATAGGAAATTCTGTGCAGAAAGGATGTGCAGTGACCTATCACTATGACGTTATTGGAACGTCACTTCGAAATGCTTGTGGCTGATGGGAAAGGCAGGCTGTGTTGCTAACATTTTGGTCACGCCCTTTTGCGAACTAAGAGTCATGTGACCCAGGAGGTGTGGCCATCTTAATTAGAGATGGCCACACCTTCTAGGTCGCATGAGACTTATTTGGCAAATGGGTGTGACCAAAATGACAGCACCGCAGCCTGTCTCTCTTGTCAGCCCAGGAATTTCTCTACTCAGCTACTTTACGAAAGCTGATTTCTGTCAGGCAGAGAGAAAACCTGTCGTAGGGAGGCTAGTCTCATGAAACTAATTACAAGTGAGACACCCATGTCTAAATTTAACATTTTGAAACGTTACCAAAGGGTTATCCTTTTTGCTTGTTTCGATGATGGACCTTTTGTACCACTCGAACAGATCATATTGTTAACTATCTTTTTTATGTATTAGATTGTAACGAAAGTTTCCCGCCACAGTAAATTTCGTCTGTGCAAACAGTTCGCGTTGGCGTGTTAGCTCATATTTTGTCAAGCGAGTTTTGTCATTTTAAGTAGGGGCGGGCGGCCCTAAGGAACTTGACGACCCCTGAAAACGTAAAAAAGATGCCCTTTTATGCTCTAGATAAAGTTTTCTCAATTTTAATGCTAGAAATGGCGCCCTTTCGAAGATAGCGACCCGATGCGTTGCTTACCTTTCTTACCGTGTCGGGCCGCGTATTTCACAAGTGCACCGCTATATAACAATGGGAAGAAAAAGAGCCTTCCTATTGGCTACTTCGCGATTGCTTCCATTACGTCATACATCGCGAGGTTCAGGAGTTCTGCTAGTAACATACGCCATTAAAGAAATAATTATATGAGACAACGAATTCCGATTCCTTCATTTATAGCAGGTGGATATATATAAACAAAATACTATAGATTAAACAGATCAAGAATTTGAAGCTGAAAGAAAATCTGAATTTTAAGAAAGGGGCAATACTTGCTTAGCTATTTTTTTTTTTAGTACTCCTGTTTGCCAAATATTTCGAGTTGCTGGCGCCATCTACTGGTATTTAGATATGCATTATTATTATTATTATTATTTCAAGTTTTAATGTATTGAATAAAAGTTTCACTTCTTTGTGCTTAATCATTTTTGTCACTCGAATTCTAAAGTTCAATATAATACGACTTTAAAAATAAGCCTGCCATATTTTGTACTCTTGCAAAGTCATTTTACAGTCTAAGATAATGTCATGGGTGATTATTAATCAAAACTACCATATTTTCATGCAGTAAAATTAAACTTCAGGTTTTGGGGGGCTCAAGATAAAAAATGGAAATAGTGGGTGAGAAGTGCAGGAAATTCTTACTTTTAATATGATTTTTCTGGACTTATAAAAATAGAACAACAAATTTCAGAAATTGTACTTTCAGTTTTAATCTTAAATCAATGTACTTCAAAGGAGCAAAAATACATAAAGCTTATATGTAAATTCTTCTACCCTCTAAATTTACCACTTCAACCAAATATTTACTTGCACACACATGCAATTAGTTTCCTTATTTTATTGATATTATTCATTTAAAATTTTAAGTTAATTAACCTTCTTCCATATTTATAATGCAACACTCTTGTCTTCACTTTTAAGCATAATATATAAGTAATTTTTTGCTGTATGCCTCATATTTTTTTTAAGAAAGTGCTGTAATAGTTTTCCCTATATTTTTCTACAATTTTTACAAATTTCCTTGGAAAAAAATCATTATACTGCCTCTTAAACTGTGCAGGGCTGGTTGTTCATTTAGACTGGACTGGAATGGGGGGGGGGATAAAGTGTTACAAATATACAATTTCTTTTGAGTTTTTTCAAACAGGTTACTCTTGTCAATTTTAAATTACTTTTAATAATCACTGAAAAAATATGCACACCAATTCAATAATTCTCTATAGTTTTAGTATATTAATTGGAACCCACAGTTACAAAATATAAATTTAATTTGTATTATACGTAGATTTTACACTTTAAATTTTTGTTTGGTGCACAACACAAGAAATTACAAAATACAAATTTTGTCTTGAATATTGCCAATTTCAAGGTTCATTACTTAATTTCTAAGGTTATATTTTTCCTCTGAGAAAAATTTAACATATGAATTACAATCTCTGGTGTACAATCAATATGCATTAGAAATTTAATGTTCGAATGCAAAATTCTTTATTTTTGTAAATTCATACTTAAGAAAAGTTACATAAAATGAAATTTAATCTCTATGTAATATTTAAAATAAGTTTTATTTTACATGGCTGTTAGATGGTTAAATTCGCCAATAAAAAATGTTGATTTATATATCCAGTAGATGGCGCCAGCAACTCGAAATATTTAGCAAACAGGAGTACTAAAAAAAAAATAATAGCTAAGCAAGTATTGCCTCTTTCTTAAAAATCAGATTTTCTTTCAGCTTCAAATTCTTGATCTGTTTAATCTATAGTATTTTGTTTATATATATCCACCTGTCGTAAATGAAGGAATCGGAATTCGTGTGTCTCATATAATTATTTCTTTAATGGCGTATGTTACTAGCAGAACACCCGAACCTCGCGATGGATGATGTAATGGAAGCAATCGCGAAATAGCCAATAGGAAGGCTCTTTTTCTTCCCATCGTTATATAGCGGTGCACTTGTGAAATACGCTGTCGGGCCGCCCCTAATCGAGAGGTAGCTAAGGAATACGTTAGTGCCATGCCCATTAGTCGTGCTATGCATCGCATAAACTTAACCATCAAGTTTAGTCGCTGGCTGAATGTGTTGATTCAAGTAGATTTGGCGGAAAACTTTCGTTACAACCTGATATTTTATCTTTGTCCGTGTTAAGCTATTAATTAATGATACCATTTAACATCAGTTTCTTTGAGTGTTCGTTTCATTAACAAATGGATTTCTTTTTATTTCTTCCAGGGTCAGACCCAACTTGAAATACCAAGTAGCATATGTATAGGATTGTGGAGAAACACCAGTGCCCTCACTCAAACTGCACTCTGCCAGATGTTTATGAACAACAGCCACAGACCTCAAGGTGAGAGATCAGCCTATAAAGCGTCTGAGTCGTCGTGGCTTGTCCAATGTGCCTCAATTGAGTCGTGTGATCAGTGGAAGCTGTCGTTCATGAGCGCAGTGAGAAATGTGTCTATGGCTAATGAGAAACAAAGAACCGAGGACTCAAGTTCAGGACTTTTGCCTCGACGCTCTATTATGCAACATGAACTTTACGCAACTGACCGCACGCTCTCTGTAAGAGACAGCTTGTCACGAGTCGGAGAAAGCGGATATACATCATATGGAACTACTAGTCTTCAGGCCTAGAACTTTTTTCTGATAACACGGACTGATAAAAACTATTATATTAATAACTCAATCATTCTTAGTTATGTATTAAAATATTTTGCTGGTGTTGCCTCATCATTTAAATGTCGACGCAGGTCATGGAGTCACAGTAAAGTGTGCACATGTTTGCAAGAGCTCACGTTGTAATGGCAGTATTCACCTACAGTTAACTCAGTAGAGACAGGTTTACTGAGTTCGCCGAGTCGTGGCATTTGAAGCAGGGCTCGAAGTAAGAATTTACAGCTGGCATTCTCATAAGCTTTAACAAGCTGGTAGCAAAAGTTATTTAACTCACTTTAAATTTTCTTGACAACAGTCGTAGAGTAGTTTTCGTTTAGTTCAAAAGCGAGAGAAATTAAATTAAAAAAAAAACAACAACAACGAAAATTGCAGTAATTCTGAAAGTTTATAATTTACCTTAAAACACATCCGAGATAAATAAGAGCATTCATAGTAAAACTTTTAATTACTCGCGGATGAACTTGGCCGTTGACCATCGAGGTTCTTTGTACTAACCTCTCGCATTTGCTGAGGTTGCTGCGACTTATTCCGAGCCCTGGATAGGTGAATACTGCTGCTAGGCAGGGATGGTAATATACATGCACATAGAATAATGCATTATTGAAACGCAGAGTATTTTGAATTGGTTAAAAAAAAGAAAGAAAGAAGTAAAATAATCTGAGAAAATTTAGAAAAAAATATAGCATAAATTATCATGATAGTGGTTCTTTGAAAAATTTCTACTTACCATCCCTGTGCTAAGGAGATATATGAGAAAATATGAACAGTCAACTGACGAAAGCTCGAAGTCCAAGAAACCAAACATGTATCGAACTAAGAAGTTTGATCGGTTTATCTGTTTCGTGTAAAAATTTATACTTTACGAACTAAGGTTAATGCCATTACACTACTATAGTTTAAGAAAAACTAACTTTGTTAAGTGGTAGAAATAGGAAAACTTGATCCGAAATTTTCACCCCCCCATTCTTGAATCCGAATAGTCACCACTGTTACCCCCCCCCCTTTTAAAAAAAAAGTTGAACAGTAAAGAATAATTAGTTTTAAAAAAAGAATTATTTTTCATATTTTATGAATATTAGAATTAGATTATTAGAATATGAAATAAAACTTTCATAAAACTTCGATTTAGTAGGAAAATTTCGAGTTAAAGGGGATGATTTGTGAAGAAATAATTAAATTATTACGGTATTTCATAAAAAGTTAAAGTTAAACCAATATTCTACTTCTGAGACTTCGAGGTATCGTAACCTTACTGTACATTCAAGAAGTTTTAATAAAAGTGAGAAGTTGGGTGCGAAAAGGAGATAGCTTCAAATATTCAAGTTTGCGGGAAAATAGCAATAAAACGTTGAGATCTTGAGTAGCAAAAAAAGCTAACTATTGGAATTAAATATTTTTAGTACTAAACAAAATAGTACATTCAACTCAAACCTTCCGTAGACTGAAGCCATCTCCTTTTCACAGCGGACGCTTAACCGTTTGACGGCTATGCAGCGCTATCGCGATTTTGGAATGTACACCCTCCAAAAGAAGCATTCGAGCAAGAGAGAAATATCCTACGTTGGTTTCGTATATTAAAAATTATTTATCATGGAACATGAGTTAGGCTACGTATAAATAGGACTTTCCATATTTCTATTAAGTTGTGCGTTTTTCAAAAACTCGATTATTATTCGCAAATATAAAATGTGAAATTTCTCTCTTGTTCGAATACTTTTATTGGAGCGTGTATGAGGATTTTCATGGATGGCAGTCAAATAGTTAAATTCCTAAAGCTGCATTCTTACTGGCCGTCCCGTGCCGCGATGACTCTTGGAGGAACCAATAACCGGAGTAGGCACGCCGAGGGGAGAAAATGTAATGTATGCGTGGCTCGATAAGCCGTGTGGGCTCCAGATGGCTCTTTACTTTAACTCTCAGCCACGCCCCCCAAGGCTACCCGTAGGGTTACTTCATTATTTCTCCCCATAGCACAACATTACTTGCAGAGGAAAAAACGGTTACAATTGTGTCTTCACTTTCCTCTCATGCCTACTCTACTCCATATTCCAACCGATGACGTCGCTCGATTGGGCAAAGCGAGGGCCCCGCCGAGTTGGCAAAGAGTTCGCGGAATATCCCAGAGAATGAAATTTTTCGCGGGAACAAATTAGAGGAGCGCGTTTCTGGAACAATATTCTGTCATCACTCTTCGCTGACATACCGATTAATTTTATTGGTGCGTTTCAGAACGAAGGCGACGCCTGAGCGGCACGACCAGTATGCATCCAGCTTAAATTTGTAAACAAAAGATTAGGATGTTTACCGCACTCCCTGAAAGCTCCACAAGGACTCGCTACGTTTCATTAAAAATAAATCTCGCAGCTTTATTACCACCTAGGTGTCAGCACGCATTTCAAGATTCGTACGCGGTTTAAGCCTCACCATGGCACAGTGTTTCTGCCACTGCAAATGGTAGACGGGCGAAGTAAGCAGGTCCCGGGTTTGGATCCCATCGCGCGTCCGTCTACCTAGACGGTGAGTTTTCTGTGGTTTTCTCCGAAACTCAGCTTTAAGTACGGTTTAAGACCCCGTAAATGGTATTCTTAACCGCGTATTTATTAACTGCGTAAATGGTATTCTCTAAAGTCGGACAGTCTTTTGTAAGCATGTCTATGATTGGTCAGGTTAATTGGAGTTTTTCTTTTGGCAAGATCGTGGATTGTTGATTTCTAGCGTTGGTTTACATTTTTTCCGCATGTGGAACATCTTTGATTTTGCATCCTTCCGAATTAGTTTTTTATGTGCAGCAGATTCTCAGACGTCCTCCTTTGTACAGTTTGTTTAATTAACCAATTTATGCCCAGTGTCCGTTTTAGCACAGCATTTTCACTATCGAAAACATTTTTCCTAGCCCTTATTCACGAGTATTGAACCTCTACAAAATATTTTGACATGACTAAAGTAGGATGTTAATATTTCATTTTTTATGCATAATCATGGGCGACGGCAGCATAGGGCAAGGGGGCAATGCCCCCCCCTCGATTTTTGTATGCAGTGTTTTCACTTGCTTTTTTGCTCTTTGCAACATAGTAACCATACGTTGAAGTAGTCTTTGATCCCCCGCCTGGGAAATATTCTGCCGGCGCCCATGTGCATAACGATTTTAAAAGAAATCATCCCTTGTTCAAGAAGTTGACATTAGAAATTTATCTAGTATTGCTGGTATAAGCGCAAATCGAAGAAAGTCGCTAAAATATCTAGGCACAAAGGGTTAAATAAGAAACAAAATATTTATTAGTTAAATTTTCTACCTTGCTGTACTGGAAGATATTTTTTTTCCACAATCCATCAAACAAAATTAAATTTTATACTCTAAACATCTTTTTTTAGGCTTATATTGTCAGAGAGTATTATTCTGCTATTCGCAAAGTTAAAGTCTTGATTGTTCGCTACAGATTTAAATCGTAAATGTTTGTTTGCAAACACAACGAGCATGTGAACATGTTGATGCTGCAAATATGTCTTCCGTGGTATTCCAAATTTTCC
Organism: Cheiracanthium punctorium; assembly: GCA_038373885.1. Classification (NCBI taxonomy): domain Eukaryota; kingdom Metazoa; phylum Arthropoda; class Arachnida; order Araneae; family Cheiracanthiidae; genus Cheiracanthium; species Cheiracanthium punctorium. The sequence continues at coordinate 34,180 of JAWZYV010015365.1, forward strand.
AGACTTGCCATGTTTAACCCGTTAATGCCTAGTGTCCCTATTTGTGAACGGCATTTTCGCTATCAGTCGAATTTGTTATTTATTTTTCCTAGCCTTTATTTACGAGAATTGAACTTCAACTCCAGAAAATAGTTTAACATGACCCAGTAGAATGTTGATATTACAATTTTTATACATAATAATTTTAAAAGAGATCATCCCTTATTCAAGAAGTTGGCATCAAAAATTTATCTATTATTGCCAGTATTAGGGAAAAAAAAGAAGAAAGTCGAATAAATGTCTAGGCACATTGGGGTTTTGTCCAAAGCGAGTAGTAAGTCAATAGATACGGCCGCAGAGGTATATTCTGTGGAAGGGAAAGCTAATGCTAGATTTCGGCACATAAATTTCTCATCCAATAGATGGCGCTCTACGCTAAGAAGGTCCGGTGGGGAAAGGAAAATGAATATTATCAAAGCGTGCTTCAATCCATTTTAAAAAATTCAAACGTAGTAAAATCTTATTGCTGAAAATCTCAACTATAACGTATATTTTTTTTAAAAACTCGATAGTTATTTCTCTTTCCTTAAATGGAGTTTATTAGAAAATCGGATGGTGATGTTTTTCTTTTGCCTGCGAAAGCTTTCTGTTGGTTTCGTTTTTCGCGGCGATCCGGACCCTCGAAATCGGATTCTCTACATCACAGGGCGCCCTCTATCGGCTTTCAAATATAGATGCCAAAATTGTGGCTTTCGACCACGGAAGCTTCCCCTCCACAGAATATACCTCCGTGGATACGGCTTTACCGAGACCATCGCTGTACTTCACTCATCATGTGTTAGCACTATTTTGAGTGTTAATTCTCGGAATTCGACGCGTCATATTCCGTGTGCTAAAAAATGAGGCTCAGATCTGGTGCTAATCCTTGTTTTTGGCCTGATAAATACCATATTTTAACTAAACTTTGAAGTAGCACGGACATTAAAGGCTATTGACAAATTCATCCAAGTACAGCGCTTGCAAGTATCCAACCCTTTACAGCCGTCTAAACTCATTAATTTATGGGGCACATTTTACTCACTGGGAATATTTTTGTACGGGGTTGTGTACAAATTTAAAAAAAAGTGTAGTTTTTTTGTAAATGAACGAGAGGAAGTTTATTTTAACGGAGTGTTATTTATGGCCGTATTTTGAACATTTAAGTGGGCTTTGTATTTCAATTTACAAAGCCCACTTATCTCTAATAAATCTAAGAATATCTAAGAGAGAAGAAGGGACTTTTGGGACATCCTGTATATGCAGTAATCATACACGCAAGAGAAAAAAAAAAAACAGAAGTAACCAGAGAATTACAACTACTGTTTCGAAGCAGGGATGAATAATAGACAAGGAACAATCGCAGTTCGAAAGACACTTCATTTGCTGGGTCATGGATAAAACTAAGAAATCAAGATTCTAAGTGAACAAGATTTTCCGTTAAGAAACTGGAAACGATGATTAGTTCCAAAAATGAGAGGCAACAGATGGCCTGGAAAGTTCCTGCTTAGAAACCTACAGCAAAAACTAGAAGTCAAAGCCCGTTGTGGAGGCTAATACAGCGTCCGCTAGAAAAAACATTTGAGAAAAAGCATGTCTACACTCCATGTATTTCATCATCGTCCATCTAAAATAAATAACTTCATCTTCTATTTTTATTCTATGTACCCATATCGAATTTCACGCTTTTCTGGGAAAGCGCGGAAACTTTTGGCAATCGAAAGATTTCGTTTTGTGTGCACAGCCATATTCTTATATCCATGCAGACGATTTATTTGTGAAAAAAAAATTAACTATGTCATCTAGAAAAACTAATTGAAACGAATTGGAATCCCACTTTCCTTTCAAAGCCTGATGACCGTGATGAATAGGACGTCAATTCGATGGCAACGGCGCATCTTCACACAAATGATTCACTTTTTTGGCTCTCGGAAATAAAAGGGAGCAGAAAAGAGCCAAAAATAGCTTAAAAATGAGGGAACCGGTGGATTTTCAGATTTTTAGCGAAGCACACGTTGATTTTTATATTTTTATTCATCACTATGAAAAATTTCAAGCGGATCGTATAAACGGTGTAGATGTCATGACGCTTTTTCAGCTTTTTAACCTTTTTGAACTTCGTAATCTTCTCGGAATCCTGGCAGTAAACTATTTATATTGAAGTGGTTAACCCGGAATGGTTACAGTGCGAGTCAGGGATCAGCGTGAGTATATAGTAGGAAGTGCTCTGTTCCTAAATATCAGAGTTCGTCAATAGCAAAAATAATTTTTTATAACATTAGTCTGATAATATCACACATACTTTTTCATTGAAAGAGAAATAATTAAAATCTTAAAGTAAGAAATGTGAAGGAAAAAAGTTATGAAAACGATTTTCATTCATTTTCTAAAAACATATATTTTGATGAAGAAAATATGATTTATTTCATTAAGTAATACAAATGTTCAGATGCACGCTCAGAATGATTACGCACACGCATTCAAAATGGTACTATGACAGAAAACTGAAGTGAAAAAGAAATGTGTAATGCAATACCGCTCACATTTTTTTTTTCTTAATAAATTTAAGTTCGGCGTAGCACAATAAATCAAAATAATTTGTTAATAGTGTGGGCTATAATTTTACGTATTTTAGCAGTGTAATATCTAAGCGGTCAGTTTTGCGTTTAGCGTGTAAGCCAAACCTACCCGAGGGGGTATTTGCCTAGGGGAGTTCCCTTGAGCGGAGAATTTTTTAAGGAGTTCTAACGCACATTCACGTTACATCTGGAGGGAAACCGACCAAAACTTCAGTCTGTTAGATCGGCAGATGTGCGATAGTTCAGAACACTGGACCTTCACACTTTAGTCATCTACCGTAAACCGTGTTTTGTCCATTCGGACATGTTTACGGGGTAAAAGTAATGTTCAGTCACTTTTCTGATAGTTTAGTGTATTTTAATGGAATACAAAAATGGCAAAATCCTTTAACATTTCATGTCACGACGTTGCAGTTATGCAAAATAGCAATTAAATCTGAACAAATTAAACATAAAATATCAAAAAATACTTAAATACATTTTTTACCCCTGGAATAACGTCCATTTTTTTTTCTAATTCCGAAAAGTTTGTGATATTTAATTAGTCTTATAACACAAATCCATATTTTGTCTTTCAACAAACGCACTATAGGTTGTTGCAGCATTTATGTTGTTTATTTATATGTCAACGTTACAAAAACGTTCATGATTGTTTAAAAAGATCTCCGCGTAACTGTTCACAAGCGCTTTAATAACACTTTGTTATAATGCAGATCTATATTAAGTAGTACAAAGATAAAAATAGCTTTTTTTAATGAACTCTACAACATACATATTTTGGGCCACGAATTTTACATGAATTACAAAACATGAAAACTTCCCGTATGTTTCAACTTTCTGAATATTGCAGCAAAAAATTAAGTTGTTGAGATATAAAGGGTTAAATAAATGATGCTGTGTCGATATTTTCTAGGAATAATTAATTATCTGCATAACATTTTGTCTGAAGACATGCAAGATATTAAAAAGAACTGTAGTGAACTTTATCAGATTGTACGTATTGATGTTTCATACCAACATACAAAACATTTTTCTACTTTGTTCTTCAAAATAACTGCCGAATTCGGAAAATATTTTAAAGATTTAATAAACTCGCTCTCTTCCTGAAAGTTCATTTAATAAATAGCTCGCAAATATGAGATTTAATTCAAAGTGCGGTAGATTCATCAGCTCGCAAATTCAAAATCTATCGGAATTTCGTTAAGGACTCATATTCTTATAGAACTGCTCAGGTTTAAACTTGCGCACAATCTTAATGAGCTGTCTTACCTTCGCTTCAGAGCATTTTCTTCACGATGCGATTTAGATATTTCCAAAATCTTTATTCCTACTAAATAAATTATCTGTTTAAACGAAGCATAAAACTTAAGTTTGAAATTATAATGTGTTCATATAGAGTTAGGGTGTCTTAAGAGACCCTATTGCACTTGAGGTTGGCTAGAAATTTAGACCAATAAAAATAGGTCATCAGTGAGTGGTGTTCTGGATTTAAAACACAAAATATATGGATTTATTTTTTCTATCCAAGGTATTTATAAATAATGTTACCAAAAAAAATCTGGAGTGACTCCACTCGACTTTCCGAACACTTACGATTAAGATTATTACCAAGCATTTAAATAAATTTTAATCGATGAATAATTCAAACATATATATCCAATTTGAGCTAAATCGAATGTACCATTTAAATGCTAGTGCACTTTCAAGAATTTTCCCCCCATAGGCCATAATGTAAAAGAAATCTTTGTCGTAGCCCTGTAGAAAAACTATAAGTCCTACACACACCAAAATCAATACCTGTCTTGCAACGGTGCTTTAAAACATATATATCCAATTTAAACTCCATCGAATGTACCGTTTAAACCCTAGTGCACTTTCAAGAATTTTCCCCATAGGCCATCATGTAAAAGAAATCTTTGTCGTAGCCCTGTAGAAAAACTAAGTCCTATAGACACCAAAATCAATACCGGTCTTGCGACGGTGGTTTATGACATATATATCCAATTTGAGCACAATCGAATGCCCCGTTTAGGAGTTATCGTATTCACTCACATACACACATAGACACACACATAAATGCATAAATATATAAAAATAGCATAAATGGATTCAGAAGACTTCAAAACGTGGCAATACACCAAAATCTGGAGGTCGAATTTTTTCATGATTACAATACTTTCCTTGCATGGTACATGTTCGGAAAGTAAAAATATACTACAGCGGGCTACTGGAAGCTTGAGCACTACGAGAGCCTCACTTGTAGGTCATTTCTTTATGGAGCAGAGCTTTAGAACAGGCCATCGTTGCTCTCTATGAATATTTTCCTAATTTTGAACCCATTCCACATGAGAGACCTAGTACCTGATATCGGCATTCCCAGAAGTACCGTTTGACCATGCAGGACATTGGAGCCACGAATAGATTTCACGTGCAACAGCTCCTGTTAGCGTATAGGGTCTCACAACGTCCAATAAAGGTTTTCACACTCTCAAGCATTGGCCAAGCCGGCTCTGCTTCACTTTCCATGTTCTCATGGGAACGTAGCTTAGCGACTAAGCCACCGTGGGACATGTTCAATTTGTTAAGAGTAATCGATTTCTGGTAAGTTGGAGAGGTAACAAATATTGTTCTTACATGCAGTTGGCGATTATTTGATAAATTGTAAATATTTACCTAATTATATAATGGGATTGAAAACCAATGTAACGGAACTATTTAGATAGTGCTCTAGTATTTTAAAGCATGGGGGAGTATCGGTTTGAACTTTGAATTTTAAAAATGTTCATTTTATCTCATGTCTGTTCAAAACTTTATATTAAGCATTCATTAAAGGGAAATAAATGTTTAAATAAAGCAGTAAAAAGAACCCACAGTAACGTTTTTAAAAAATAAATAAAAACAAACTCAAATAATCTTCGATTTCGTCTGCGAAGCAAAACAAAATGTTTATTTACTCTAATAGCCTCCCATTAAAAATAAAACTTTTTAGGTAATTAAGTATCTGTCCTAAAACATGACTATATTTCTCAAAGCGACATGTTGGCCCACTGGTCCACCCTGCCCCGTTTCAAGTGGTTCAACTTACCCCCAACATCCCATTTTTTTTCTTAACTTCCACATACCTAATTCTTCTGTAGATACTTCACAAAAAATATAGCTCGAAATGCACCTATGGCTTTGAAGAATAAAATTTTTGACTACTATACTTAAAAATTTTCTGATTTTTATTTTATAAACAAATCAGAAACAATTATCTAAAACTGAAAATTGACTCACCAGAAAAGAAATCGAAAATTAACCAATGGGTACGTAATGGCGAATTCTTAAACGACGTCATTCATATAGGAGGGTGAAGACGTTTAATGTACAAGTTCTTAGACGTATCGCGATCTACTGGATATACTTAAAACTGTGCTGCATGGGCCAGCCTACCAGTACGGACAACAAAACCTCCATCTCTGCAATAAGTGTTTAGGAAAGCCAATCGTGACTTTACGACTAATAGCCGTGTTTCCACTGCAAGTATAAATTCAAGCGAATCAAAAACAAGGACATTTTTTTTCTTTTCCGTCAAAATTTTAAAATATAGTTCAATTATACATTAGAAAATAGAATAAAATATAATTTAATGTGAAAAATACTCATTTTTAATGTAATTGAATTTAATTATTAGCTTATTTAAGTCAAGGCTGAATGAAAAGAATCTACTCATCACACGGCTTTTAAAAACTTTATTAAAAAGAATCAAATTATATTTGATATTCAACGAAACTCGCAATGTTTCTCTAGTGCATAATGCATTCACACAAAAGGTGAATCTACATAGTATCTCACGCAACTTTCTGAAAAATCTGTCTCGTAAAATGGGCTGACGATTGTGAAAAAAAACCTGAAAGTACAATAATACCCCGACTTATGCGAACCCGGGGTTACGCGATTTTCTAATCTCGCGAATTCACCTTTTGTTTATTTCCAAAATAGCTTCGGTTTACGATTTTAATAATATAATTTGCCATACACCCGAATTATCTAATATTTTACTTTTTCTTCTAAAATATTGTTTTCTTTAGTCTCCATCTCCGATTAAAAATAATTTGTTTGTACATATTTATTTATATACGAAACTATACCCGATCGGCTATTGTTAGGTTCCGCCTTTCGCGTAAGTTCGCTGTATTACTCTATTACACTTCTTTTAATTTAGAAGAACGAATTGTGCCTAAATCGTGGCCTGCATTAAAACATATGACATGTCGCTCATTTGCTGCAACCTGAAAGTCATGATTTTTGAATTGCTAGCATAGGGATCCTTTACAATGATCTGAACTGACAGTCATGTTTGAGCTTAAAAAAACAAGAAGTCTTTGGAACGGCGGCAGTATCGCTCTGCCAAACATGTTCTTCAACTTTCACGGGACTTCAAACGCTTTCTGAAAAATCTTGGCGTTTTATGACGTCACAGCTAATGACCGATATATTTTACATTGGAAATGCCAATGATACATATGGGGCGAAAAAAATTTTTAAATGCACAGAAAAATATTTTATATTTATTTTTCTATCAAGCTATAAAACAGCTACAATGAAACCTGTTTTTAAAGACCATCACTGGGACCAAGAAAATATGGTCTTTAAGGAGGGTCGGTCTTTGAATTCAGGTAATACGATACATTTTGACAAAATATAAGCGTACTTAATTTTATCAATAGAATTGGAATTTATTTGATAATTACCTAATTATCACTGAAAAGGATTTTATGTAAAATATAATATAATAAAAAGCCTGTGTGTACTTACTTTTTTATATGTAGAGAAAGACAGTGAGATTTATATATATTTTAATAAATGAAATTAGAATATATTTAAATTGAAAAAAAAAATTTGCTTTACATCGTAGGTACTTTATTATTTTTAAAAATATGATGTAATAACAGATTGTTTAACAGCTACATTTTGGGATAATTGTTTAATCGCTTCTGTACACATGTCAGATGTTTAAATAGTTCATAATCCCATCCACCTGCACGGAATAATTAAGCAAGGTATTAAAACACTATTTTGCTTCATTGAAAGTGATTGCAGTTTTTTGTGATGTGTCTTCATTTTCAGTGTCTTCACCAGATGATGATATATTTTCACTGCAATCAGTTTGTTCATTCTTATTTTCAGATTCCGTCATTGATGTACTAAATTGTTCATGAATGGGGGAAAATAAGAATTTTTTTAAGAATTCCGCGGTCGTTAAAATAGGATTTTAAATAAATTTGTTTCTTATACATAGCGATCGTTGGTCGCGTCAGGCAGGTGGTCGTTCAATAAGGAAAATAAACCATTATTTATAATTATATTGTACTCGGGACCGCTAAGACATGGTCGACAAGACCAGGTGGTCGTTAAATACGGGGGTCGTTCAACACAGGTTTTACTGTAGTGAAAATTTAAAAACCACTCCTTGAAAACATTTATATAATACATCAGCAGTTTGCCACCATTAGCTTTCGCTTTCACCTCATTTTTATGAGAATTTATTTCGTTGAATGGATATAAAAATCTGAAACAGTGTACAGTGAAACTTTTGGGAGCGACCAAAATGAAAAATGGGTCATTTTCACGTGACACGGCGTTTAGGGGTGATCACTCAAAGAAGTATAAACATTTTGATAGAAAAGGAAAGAAAAATGATAAAAATATTATAAGTTTTGTTATTTGTGAAATTGCACTCTAATACATAAATAATTATTCAAACTTATTTTTAAAATTAAATTTTAAGAAAATGATTAGAAATTTCGTATTGTTTCATTCTGTTTTCTCTCTTCGAGAATACTTCCCTCTCTATTTCTTAGAACTGTCATCTGTAAAAGAGTATAGTGGTTGATTCCCAGTTTACGGTGCTTCATAGCCAACGAGGTGATAAAGAGTTTAACGTGTTAACCTTGGCGACTTTTATTTGTTTTCTGAGACAGGACGAAAAGACGCGCCAAATTGGCGATTTTTGAAAACGCTCCAAGAAGCATCGTAAAGTAGGAATCGACCGAATATTTATCCTTATGTTCTTCCTGCATTCTGAATATGCCATAATACAATCTATTTGCTTTAAATTTTGCACTTTGGTTTTTCCTGCAACAAAAATCAAACGCCCACTTCCTCTCCTAGTTTACTTTTTTCGTCTGACTCGATCACATCGATCTGCAACGGTAAAATCACACCCGTTTCTTTAAAAATATGTCGTCTGTGACCTACAAGATCTGTAAGTGATGTGTACTTGCACATGCTGCAAATCTACGGTAGAGCGACTCGTTTTGAAATGAGGTTTATTCTTTACTTCTGGAAAAATGCTAGGAAATTTTTTGGACAGAGACCTAGGTGCGGTCGCTTATAGAGAACGTGTGGTCTCTTCTAGAAGACCTTCTAGACACTAGGGGGGGGGGGGAAATATCCATGCCGTAAAAATGGATCGTTGGAGGAAGGGGCCGCTTAATAGAGGTGGTAGCTCATAAAAGTTCCACTGCACAAATCACAGAACAGCTCGGATGCAACATGTTTTCTCGATAATTAATTTTTGGATTAACAAAAATCACTCGAAAAGAACTGATGTCTAAAAGGTAAATAATTAAAACTTTTGAAAAATAACACAATTAAAATGCACATATTTGGACGCGCGTTTCGGGCAAAAAAATTTCGCCCTTTCTCCAGTAGAAGTCTGCACGCATTCACAACAGAAGAGTGGGGACTGAAAAATGTTAAGGTTCTTTCAGTGTTTGTCTTTGATGTTTTCAGTAACTCCCCAAAGAGACTCATCGGAAAACTGTCCACATTTTGAAAATGAGACACACTCACGAACATTAAAAAAAAAATCTAAAAATTTACGTATTTATAAATTAACTAATAAAAACGAGCTAATGAAAATATTCAAATTTATAGTATAATTCAAATTCAAATTATATTATATGCATTTTTCTGCTCAGCTTTTCCCCATGTATTTCTAATGTATTACATCCAGAAAAAGGATGTTAGAAATATCCATTTTAATTGTGTTTAATCACACTCGACTCATGAATTGTGATATACATTCTAGCTTAATGAAATAAGGAATGAAAGCAGGGAAGATCCATGGATTATAATACGCTTTTAATATATAACTCTTTCGTGCGTATTTAAAATCTGAAAGTGTTTCAGATTTTCTTACTTTTTTTTTTTTCCTTTCCGTTTTTTTTTTTATAAAGGCCAATATCTCCAGAAGCTCTCCAGAATGAATATAGAACAAAAATAATTTGTTCCTTTTGTAGGTTTTTAACATTTAATTATCTTATTATAGTAAACAGGGGCTGCCCGACACAGTAAGCATCTGGGCATCGGCTTCGAAGGGGCGTCATTTCGTACTCAAAAACTAAGTAGAGCATAAAAGGGAGCGTCTTTTTTATATAAGCAGGGGGCGAACACTTACCGTAGGGCCACTCCTGTTGGTAACTATCTTAATTTTAAATTCCATTCAGAATCTGAGAGATTTCAGTGCCAAGGAAGCCGATGAGGAACAGGATTCTCTCCGAACAAGATTTATTAAGACGGAGAATCAACGTGTCGCCGGAGGCGGCTAATTATAATATAATTCAGATAAATATTCAAATTACGATACATTTTACTATTATTTACAACGATAAATAATGAATATTGAATGTATAATAAGGGTTTGCATTCATTGAAAATTATTTTTTTAAAAAAAGGATGCATTTCTTTTTGCTCAATCAAAGTCGTATTACATGTTGTCCAAAAAAGGATAATAAACATTGGCTGAAAGTGAATATTTTCGTGAAAACAAACACAAAAAACATATAAAAGAACTCTTTCAAAGGTGAAACACGATGATTCGAGACAATATTTTAGTAAAATTTATGATGGCTTCTATTTTGAAATTTTGTAAACACGTGTCATTTAACTTTCCATTTTTATATTCGCAAAAGTGTAACAATGATGAATACATTTAAACAATGGAATTGAATAAAGCATTTAATAACAAATTTATTAGTGGTTTAGCAACAACAGGTTTGTAATAAAGGTTTTTTCTGTATTATTAATATGAATATTTCCAACAATACTCAAATCAATTTCTCCAAAAGCATACAAGTTATACCGTGTCCTCAAACCGTCCATCGCAAGAAATATCAATCAATTAATTGTATTTTCCGCAGTGTTTTAAGTCTTTAGAGATAAGTCAATCTTCTGTCCATTTGCAACTCCATCAGGTCCACTTAAAAATGAATTTCAAAAAAAGGGCGAAAAGAGTCTTCGAACGTATCATGTGAGTAGTACTTTTTATAATGCCATTTTAGGCATAGATAAGTACACCCTGTTGGAACAACGGTATAACTTTTCTACTATTTCTCTCCACTATGTCAATAAACTTCTTCACAATACACCTTCATGATCATTATTCATGGCTTTTGGCACTCGCATGCTGTGATAAAGGAACTCCTTATGATTTTCTTCTGCGGAATAACGAAAATAACACTTGTTCATATTCTACTTGCAATTCTACTCAGACAAAACCTACTTTTCGATTTTCAAAAAAACCGAGTGTTTTTTAAGAGTAAAAGAGTGTTTTTTAAATAAAAAACGCTCTTTTTTATTTAAAAGAATGCAAATAGTAGAAGGTTCAGATCGATCCATTAAAGTTAAAACATTTCGTAATGGACATTTTGGACGTTTGTACAAATATTTCAATACAATTATCGAGTCCGTACGTATATTAAAAAGCATTTCCATAATATGCCTACCAGTTATCATATTTAAAGTAAATTTAAATAAAGCTATATAAATTATGTTTCATCAAAATAATTAAATTATCTATGCATCATAAATACTATGATTCTATTTCTTCTCTTCAAAAAAGAAGACGCACAAATTTTTATACTGTAGAACGGGTATCAAGAAAACACATATTTAACTTCCATTTATGAATGGAAAAATAAGCTTCCTAAAAGGAAGTAATAGTGTGTTAATAAAATTACACAGGGGAGACGGGGGGGGGGTACAGTGGGTCAATTTTTAGATTTTTAAATATAATTCTAAAAATACTTTAAAAAACAAAATAGCAAAGTCATGTATCATGTTTTCTGATCAACTGGCTATCCTAATTAATTTTAGTTCAATTATAAGAAAAATTTTCATACAATAAAAAATCATTTTTCTTAAGTACTTTTTGTACCCACTGTACCCCGTAAAGGGGTACGCTGGGTCAACAGATAGGGTATAGTGTGTCAGCTAACGAGAAACACAATAAACATTTTCTTTCTCTCGATAGTGGGTAACGAACATTTTTATAGTCTCATAATATTTAGTACTATGTTAGACATTAAAGAAGCTCAACGTTTATAAGGTAAAGGTTAATTTTAAGTTTTTAAAATATATACACACTCAATTTGTTAATAAAGAAAAAATGTTTTAGATAATATCACTTTGAATCCTATCAAGCTTATAAAATTTTAGTTTTATAATTTTTTTAAGACTTTTAATCAAAAACTGTTATTTTACAATAACTATTGAACATTATATAACTGAAAATCTACAGCGAAAGTCAACTTCGCCACTCTTCTCCCAGTTCCTTACAATACATTGGGTTTTGGCAACTTCCTCACACTATCTTTACTGTCTGCTGTAGAAATGTCTGCCTCATCAAAGATAAGTGGCTGAATTCCTTTTATGTAGTGCACTCCAAATTCATTTTCATTTTGCCTACAACTTCAGTCATATAGGGTTAAAATTGCATTTTTTCTTGCCGTAAACTTTGAATGATACGAAATGTCTAAAGTCAATATTAAAATCGTCTACATATTCAAATTCCAAATCTTAAAGCTAGATTCACTAGAAGATTCTTTTCATTCTTTCTGTGCTTCAGTTAAACTTTTCTTGTAATTGCTTGCAATTATTTTTGTTTTAATGATTTTCTTGAGAAACTGAAGATTCTGTGGCCGATGTAGAAGACTTATTTAGATAAATTTCAATCATTAAAATTTAAGAAACTTACAGCAAGACAATAAATATATAAATGGGGACACAATGAGTCACTGACACGTTGTACTCCATTCAGGTGACGCAGTGTACCACTCTAATGTGTATGAACTAATGTAGTATTTTGCATCTCAAAATTCCAAGTCTTTAAAATATTCATTTAAATAGTACATAATAGAACAGAAGATAATTTAGGCTATATAAACATACCACATAACTTATACTTACTTCACAAATTTCAATTTTAATAACATAAAGTTTTACTTTCTTCAAATTTCATGCAGATGATCAGAAAACAAAATGGCTCTTTCTTTCTTTCTTTAAGGAAAATGTTTTAGAAAGGAAATGGAATTTCTTTTATAGAAGATTTTCCAATCAGCACCGCACAACACTCTTCTTTCGGCATATAGGATATTAGAATTTATTTTCTTTCGGTTTCACACGGCTAGAGCGGGGAAAGTTGTTAATGATATAACTATCATAATTTTGCTCTTTTTAGCTCGAACCATATTCATCTTTTAACAGAGGCTATATTGTCAAAATTGTCACACAATTATCACCCATTTCATCCATTACTACTATAGAACAAAAGCATAAAGTGGAAATTATGAATTTAATTTCTGAGTAAAATTCTTCCATCAAATAGTAGGGCTATATTTTCAGAATAATTTGTTCTACAGGATGAAGGAGAAAAGTGAAGCAAATACGTAAGTAATCTTCGTTTAAACGCTATCTCGAACAAAAACATTCCCACAATATTCTCCTTTTAATTTCACAAAATAAGTAAAGCAATGAAAATCTCTCAAATTAAGGAGAATAAAAATTGGCTCCGATTGTTTTGCTAAACTAAGATTTTCCACAAGTTTAAGCAAGAAAGTTTTTATAGCAATAAAAAAGGTTAGTGTTCGCTCAATCAGACCAAATTTTTTTTTCCTCTTCCTATTTTTTTATTTCAGCATACAGGTATGACTTGTTAGTACTGAAAGGCTATTACTATAGCTGTTTCTACCGTAATCTTAAGCTCTTCTTTGCAGCTAATTTTATTATACTGACATTTCACAAAAATTTTCAGACCATTTGCGAAGTCAAAAAAAGACGAAGAATACGAATGTCTAATTCAAGATTATGAAGTTGTGTCCAAAACCAAACAGAAGAATAAAGTTGGAAAAAGAAATTTTGTCATATATTACTTGGGTGACAAATACGAAGTTAAAGAAGACAGTACAAAGTTTTGGGCATTAAAAGAAAGAATTGACCTAGATGGACTGTGCGCTCTAGAAGAATGTACCTGGTACACTGTTCCGGATTTTGAGCCTGTAGTACCGGATCGGTGGGGAAAAACCATAAAGTAAAGACAGAAGACACTAAAGTCTCACATGAAAGACTAATCTAGACATACCAAACATCACTTTTGAACCTCTTTTAGTAATTTTATAAAAATTTTTGAAGCTAAATTCACTACTAAATCGACTCTAAAAGTAGTACCATGTTATATCGTTTGAAAGCATTATCTACTATGTTTTATCACAAGAAATTCTAAAATGATCGTATGAAGAAAATGTTCTACATTCAGCATTGGAAATATTTATTACGATTTCATCAACTACTTTTTATAAATGCAACAATAACATTCCATTTTCAGATACTTGAAATATAATCAACGTAGCTGCAGTTTAAACAACCATGTCAAGAAGAAGTATGAAACTTAAAAGCCAATCAGAAAGATATGTCATCTTCACAGAAAATGAAAGAATTTACTTCAATTATTATTATTATCAAACAAATGGCAGGCTATTGACCATCAGGACATTATGCGCACTCAATGACTTACCTCCAGCTTTCTGGGAAGCCAGATGCCTTATCAATTGCTTGAAGATTCTGTTAAACTCTAATTTAGCTGATTGAAGGTGCATGTCTCTAAAGGACTTTTGGAGAATGACCAACAAGTCGGAGATCTCGTTCCGTCTAAGACCACAATGGGAAGGTGTCCATTGGAAATCAACGATTCCTTTAAATTTCTTCAGGAGCTCCCTGCAACTCTGTACTCGGAACTTCTATCCTGGTTGTCAGGAGCTCCCTGCAACTCTGTACTCGGAACTTCTATACTGGTTGTTTGACAAAGCCAGGAGAGTAGATGTAGAATCAGAGAATGTAACTGTTCTATCAGATGGGGCGAGACGAACAGCAAGTTGATTCCGGGCTATATATAAATAGCTTCAAGCTTTCCATCAAAACACTGTGTCATACAGGATCCAACATGAAGATATAAAGAAAAATAACCAATAAAAACATCAGCGGCCTGAGAAATATCTATAAAGTATCCATAAGTATAGATGTGAAGCCATTCGTGCGGAGGAAAACGGGTGTTAGTAGTCTCCAAGGCAACGGCACAGAGTGTAGATGGATTCCGTTTTTTTTGTATTGAAAACCAGATCAAGTCTGACATCAAGTACCATACAACGTATGGGGCTCATAAAAGTTAGCTGTTCAAAAGGCGAATTATTTATAGCACTAAATTGTGCATTCTCAAGTACACATTGACGTGATCATCTCATAATAGTGAAATCATTTGCAAGAGCTATGCCAGTCCTACCATCAAAAGTTATAGTGTTGGGGAGATAAGTCATAATAGTATTGATTAAGATGGGACTAATCAAAGTACCCTCGAGGCAGCCCAGTTTTGCTTTGTTTAAAGCTGGACATGGAATCTCCAAAGTTAGTGGCACAGAAACGTTGTGGAAGAAAGTTTTAATCCATGAAAGTACATTCATTGCAAACAACCAAGGTCTGTAATGTTCGTAAGCACTTCTGTCGCCAAACGCTATCAAAAGCAGCCTCGAAGTCTAATATAAAGACACTCTTCTGGCGAACACAGCCAGAAGAGAGTGTCTTTGATCGAGATCTTCCATTATAAACTGGCTCATGAAAGCAACTTGATGGTTAGCTAAATGAAATTTTATAAATCCAGCCCGTGTTTGAGTCAGGATATTATTGGATTCGAAATGCCAGTTGAGGGGAGACGTAATCATTCTTTCCATAATATTAGATAAAATACTTATCAGAGAAATGGGACGGCAGCTGTTTAAGTCATCGGATCGCTTATTCTTTTTTATGAATAGTGATAAGGATAGCCTTTCTGCAAAAAGCAGGGATCTCTGAATTCCGACTGTGATTAAAAAGTTCCAACAGTACTGAAAATGCGTCATAGTCCATATGTTTTAAGAACTCCGCAAGCTTATTCTTTTTATGGAGTCCGATGGAAATTGTCAGGCGCGCACCTAGGACTCTTACCACACTCCACTCGGCTAAAGATTTGCTGAGCGTCCTAGATGCCAAAGTTCCGATGTGAAGACTTCGTGCCCAGAAAGTTTGCACGAAGAGAGGTCTTGAATACCTCTTAATAATTTTCTGTTGCATCCGAAGATCCCTCCTTAAACTTTGTTTAGAGGTAAAAAAGGTGTTAAAAGCCTCAGCAATATCCTTGTTATCAGTTAAAGTGCGACTACCAACTCTGAAAAGTGCCATAAAAGATGTATAATTATTATGGAATATATTTAAAATTGCAATGACTTCAATAGTACGACTTCCTCAATATATCCGAAGTTATTTCAGCCTTGGAAAACCCAGATAAGTTGTTTCAACGCACAAAACTTGTAGAACATCGAACTTCATACATATTAAAATGCTGTAAAACATTGTTGTATTACTTAAAATTTTTATGCTATTCTAATTGAATGCCAAAATTATTATATCTACTAAAATTAATAAGTCAAATTTACTATACATGTAATTGTTTCAATAGATAAAGTATTTTTCTTTACAAACGTAAATGTGTTTTTATTTTCTTTGAACAAAACTTTAAGTATTTCATTAATACTATTTATCGTGTCCTATTATAATTATTGGTAAGAAATGCATAATTTCATACGTAATAATTTTTCTTTTTTACAAGGTATACCCTCAAAAAAATATTTGAGTGAAAGTCAAACTTCGTACATTGGTTTCGAATATTAAAATCTACCTTATCATAAAACATGAATTACGCTATGTATAACTACAGTTTTTCACATTCCTTTCGAACTGTGCGTTTTTAAAAACTAGTTTCTTATTTGCAAACAGGAAAACAATACAATTTGCTCTTACTGGAATTTGTTTTTGAAAAAGATGCATAGTGTGGCGAGATCAATTTTTTAAACCATCACTAGAGATTCATGTTTTATCTTATTTTCACAGAAATGACCATTCTACGCAAATTACTTCTGTCAATCTGCACAAAATAAAATTTTCGTGCAATATAAGAATTAAAACTTTAGGTAATACGGAGGTGATTTTCTTTGCTATTAAATTCAATTTATCAACGTGTGGAGAAACAATACAGTTAACGAATCACTTCTGATATAAATTTACTATTTATTTATCATTATTATATCTATATCACCAGGAAAAAAATATCCAAAATTACAAGTGACTACTGAATGGCGAATATTTGAAAAGAAATGGTGAAGACTAGTTAACAAACAAGTTCTTCGACTTGTAACGCTACCTAATACGTAGATTTAAAATAGAATAAATGGGCCTGCCTACCTCTATGTCCAACGTGCCCCGGTCTTCCCTGTTACGAAATACCTACTATTTAATAATACTAGGCATTCCATCTCTTAAATATACCTTTCAACAGATGGAAAGAGCACTGATACAAAACTACCGCAGTATAACAAACAATAATTATTTTTATTGAACAAGAAGCTTACCATCAGTGTTCAAGTTGTCTAGAAACTTATTAACAGTGTCTTTAAAATCACAAAATGCACTTCATATTGTGTTGCGAGAGGTACCCTTTCCTCCACAGTTCAAATTATTTAATAAGCTTTCAAAAAAATTATAGCAGCATATAATGCGACCAAAAACAAAGGGATGCGATTACCTGCTATAGGCTTTGCAGAAAATAAGACTCTGAATTAGCAATATGCAGTTTCCTACGATAAAAAAATACTGTTGTTTCTGCTTTTAACAAATATCAATAGATCAGCTGAATTTTGAATAAATAATGTAAGTACGCCGCTAGAATCAATTAGATTAGCAGTTCCCCGAAACGATCATCCTTTTGATGAGTGCCAGTTTTTTGTGTTACGAAGCTTTTTAATTAATTTTACTAAATATAAATGCTTTTATTCACTTCGCTTCACACTTTAACGCACGGGGGTGAACAGTGAGAAACCAAAGCCTTCACAACTGCTAGTCGGGAAAAAAAAATGGTAAAATTGTTCCAAAGCCAAAAAGTACATTTTTTGCCATCTTTTAAGTTAACTACCAGCCACATGGGGGTCGATTGAATCGCCTATCTCCTGCTACAGAGCTAAAGTCATTTTTTAAGCATTCTTTTTTCTTTTTTAGTGAAAAGGTCCTAGTTGTGTTTTGCCAAAATCCTTTTTTGTCAAAAAATGACTTTTTCTCCGTAGCTTACGACGAGCGATTCGATCGACCCCATGTCACTGGTAGTAAATGGAGAGTTGCCACTGGGTGAACTTTTTCAGCTTTCGATTACAATATACTTTTTCAGTTTTATAAAGTTGTTCTATCTACATGGAAAAATGGCCGGCCGTTAAAGGGCTAAGAGCCTAATCTAGGTGTATTATAGTGTTTGTTCCTGCAAAAGTTATAGCAATGCTACATGCACTTTATCCAACAAACCACAATGATAAATATTAATTCATTTTGTTTGAAATACAGAATCATATTTAAAGCGAAACTTAACCAGGGACTGAACATAGATTCATGAATTATTGTTCGTACAGTATGGTACATAAAATACTGTAGATTTAAATGATGAATGGATGATTAGGTGCAAAAATTATAGAGTGTGAGCAGTTATTGAGATTGCAAGCATGATTATTGAATTATTGTGGAGTATGCAATGAATTGGAATTATTGTAGGAAGAAGTAAGAACTTACTGGCTATAGACACTATTTTCATTAAGATTACAAGGTATGAATACTAATAGGAGTTAGACACGGAGAGGGTGATATACATCCGAGAGACCGACACGATTTTTTGGAACATTTGAAGGTATTCGTACACTAATCTTCAGATGAGTTTGCTTTTGTGTTATGACAAGCCTACACGAGGGGCATCGGCGTAAGCGAGGGGGGGGGGATGGTTTGATCGGTGGACTTTATAAAAGATCTAAGGAGTATTCACATACATCTGGAAATAAACGACAAACATCCATACCGTTAGATCGACAGCCATGCGATAAGCCCGAACGCTAGACCTTCACACTTCAGATGTCTAATATGTTCAGTGCCATATCCACTCGTCTGTTGTGGGTGCACGTTCAAATACGAAATCTCTAAAAATTACAATTAAATTTAGTATAACATTTTTACAAAATAAACTCAATGTACACGTGAAGGAAAAAAAAAACATTCTGCATTCATTCAAAAATATTAACGCCAAGATGGTTCATTGATCTAGATCACGTGAACTTCGTAATAATTCAAACCTCACTGGTAATGTATTTTAATGAACAAAAAAATCTCGTAGGTACCGATGCATATTTACGGCCGTCAAAGCACATACAGGTAGACAGCCTGAAATTATTAACATTTTTCAACCTTGTGAAAAGTCTTAAAAAAAGAGTTGAGTTATTCAAAGTAAAAACGTTGGCAGACACAATATTTAAGAATAGAGTTCCATTTATGTTACCAGTTACATTTTACAAAGGAAAACCTTAAATTCAACATTCTGAGTTCATAAATACAACATTTTTAAATACGTCAATTGTACATTTAATTTACCGCTCTTTGAGAGTAACGTTGGTGAAAGCAAACGAAATAATTTTGAACAGAAATGCAAACTTGTTAATATTCTTTAACTAACGTAAGTTAAAAAAAAAACATTTATTCAGAAGGAAAAATTTAGAAGTCTACTAAACAAATCCACTCGTTTTACAAATAAACATTCAATGCAAATGTTTGCAGGTACAAGGGAAGAAATGCAGAACTTAACAACAACAACAGATCAACTTGTAATCTGATAAAATCACTCAGAATAACTGGTGTTTAAAACATAAAATAACAAAAAAAACTTCGTAAAATAACACTGTAAAGTTTATTACTTCAACGTCCAGACAGCTGTTTCCAGCAAAAACTTGTTTGCCCTTCTTCGTTGACAAACACCTGAGGAGAAAGTCAGTTTTGTTCCGAACAACTGTATGGCCGTTGAAGTAAACTTTGTAACGTTATTTTGAAAAGTTTATTATTATTTTAACTGGCAATCTGTCTTATTGAAAAGGAATCAGAGTTTGTCTAGATAACACACTTTTTAAAAGCAAAGGGGGAAAACACCATGGCTTTCACAGCTGCTTAAGCCTGCTTAGTGTTATCTTTGACGAGTAGTGAGAGAAGAGCAATTGAATGAAAAAATGAAAAGAAAAATATATTTCAAAAATACCCACTAGGCGACGTTTTGCTTGAAAAAATAACAGCAAATATAACAATTCAAATGACTAATTCGAAATGCATGAGAATTTTTGACAATACAACATTAGCATTTTTTTATTCAATAATTTTTTAATATTGAAAAATTAACTTTGAGCGATTTCCAATACACCAATTTCCCTAGAAAAGTAGCACTGATTGAACATTTTTTAAACTAAACTTTCTACAGGACTTCTTGGATCTTATACACTGACTTTATGCCAGAGTTGGTGGTAACCGGCTCACCTGTTTTATCATAACCACGCAGTCGATTATATTTTGTACTCAAGTCGAAAGAAATCGATTTCGGCAATCAGAAGAAGATTCTCTAAAACTGACTCAACGCCAAGAATAGAAAAATTCACGTTACCATGCAAGTTACTTTGTAATAGAAATAGACTATAAGAATTTCTAAGTATTTAAGTATTTTTTTAAATTAGTAAGATTGTTACAGATAACATGAAAAGAATATTTAGTATAGTCAAATTGTAGCAATACTATGTATTCGTAAAAGTCGCATTTTATACATACCGTATTGGCTCGAATATAACGCGACCTCGAAATTTTTCATCAAGATAATTAGAGAAAATCCTATATTTAGCCCTCTAATTTAGCACGAGTCAGGCTTTCACCCTTTAACGCGCAGTGTTCCTACTCTGGGAACACCCAACCCGGACGTTTTGACTGTTGCTAGTCACGAAGAATAGATTGGATTTCTATAAAAATAGTGGCGGTTGACATAGTTCTGAGCGAATCCTTTACATTTTAGCACGTCCTTTCCCGTAAGAAAAGGGTCACGATTCATTTTAACACCACTGACATCTGCTGAAAAATGGAAGAATGCGGGAACAGCTGGATAGATGGCCCCATGCTGAAAAAACGGCAGGCGTTGCCGTCGCTCCACTTAACGACCCGCAAGAGGGCGGACGATCGAAACGTTCATCCCGTGCCACAGATCGAGAGACCCTTTTTTGACGCAGCTGGCTGTGCGGCACAGACAGCTGCGTCAAAAAAGGGTCTCTGGATTTGTGGCACGCGATGAACCTTTCCATCCTTCCCCCATCTTGTGGGTCGTTCAGTCGAGCGATGGCAACGGCTGCCCTTTTTTTCAGCATTGGGAAAGGGTTGCGCCTCAAAGGGTTAACGGGAAATGATGAGTCAAAATATATCGCGTTATATTTGGGCGAATATGGTACCTATTTCATATGAATACATGTATAAAAGGAACAGACTGCAGTTTTAAAAGAATAGCATAAATTGAATGCCAAGAAAAATCGCTGGTACAGACATTAATACTCAAAGCATAACTTTTTGCACTAACAAGGCTTTTCAGCTGCCTGGAAACTTTCCTACTGCTAATAGAATGAATGGTATGCACTCACTTTATATAGCTCATTCTTTTTCTTGTCTTTGAATCTCCAGTAATGATAGAAAATGCTCAGCCGATCGAAAAGAAAAAAATCTTTGCGCAAAAAAGTCTTTTTCTTCCTGAAAATGTAATTAGACATGGGAAAAAGAGCGGATGAGTAGAGAGGAAAGTATACGGAGTTAATTTTAAGTGTATGTCCGGTAGAACTAATTGACCACAGAATAATACTTTTTTTTCAAAAAGCTGGTTTTCCTTTTTCCTGTTTCAGTGATGTAAATTGAGGTTCACCGTAAAATATTCACTCTAGTTTTTATAATCCAAATTCACATGTTATTTCGTTTTCTGAGTAAGTTCAAATATTCAACAAGAATGGAAAATCGTGTCAAGAACATACATTATAAAACACTCTCCAACGTAACATTTTTTTTTTTCATAAAACGCTTCCTTGGAATTGAAATCTGCATTAAAATCGCCTGCTAAAACTGTTTTACGATCTCCGTCAGTCGTATTCTAACTATACTTTCCCTTTCTAATAAACTTTAGCGTTTGTCAGTTTTTCGCCAGATGGGGAAGATATCGCCACGCTAGGTTCAGTTTTGGGGACTTATTTTTGGGCACCCAACTGAATGATAAATTATCATACTTTAACAATTTTCCACATTTTATTCTACTCCCTCCCCACCACACACACTCGAAAAATTATCAGCCCCAAATAGCGGTATATATACTGGCAGCCATGGGACCAGTATATATACCGCACATTTTATATATGGTATATGTACCGTATGGTATATGTACTGTAAAATATTTTATAGTTTATGTGCTGCCAGAAAATGTATATACCATAAAGTATACGTACTATAAAATGGACCGCAAATGGTATTTTGAACTAATGATTTTTAATTATCTATGCATTATCTAACTGCGATACATAATATTTTTATTTTTAACATTTCTTATCTTCGCCCTACCCGGAATCGAACCCTCGAGCTATGGAGTGAGAGACTGCTGCTCTTATCCGCTAGACGCCAGTTGACAGGTGACAAAACATTGAAGTAAAGGTTATTTTTGTCTCAGAATGAGACTTGGATGGGGGGGAAATGTTTTTCATGAAATTTGTGACAAAGTTTTATCCAGTTATTATTAACACAATCAACATGTGTACATTTCAATACGTATTTCGATCGCTTTTTACTCGAAATAAAAGTTGAGTTATCAAAATCCATTTCAGCGAGAGATTTGGAATCTTGATTCTTCCACAGTTCACAGCTTATACAATAACGCGCACTCCTACACAGCATAAAGGAATTTATTAAGTTTGCATACCCCCCTCACCTCCCTACCAATTCCTTTATCGAACTGAACTGCGCCAAGAGGTTCCGAAAGTAAGAGTGGATGGATGCTTCGCGTGCCTGCTTTCAATGACTCCCTCATTGAAATGATGGATGGTAAAATAATGTTCAAATCAGGGTTTATCAGATACTTCGCATTTACTACACACAACCTAGGGGCTATTTAGGGATCATCGCATTCGAAGTAGTTCGCGTGGTTTGAGTGTGGATAGGGGAAAAATAACAAGGACGTTAATAGATAGATAGAAATGAATTTCGGGAAAGGAAAACATGCAGAAGAAATATCCTAAAACAAGTAACGGAGGAAACAAAGAAACAGCGTTAGAAGGCGTTCTGTTAAATGTGCGAAATATTTATTTTTTTGTTTTAGAATATGTTTAAATAGCTAACGTATGAAATAGAAAATTGTTTTTTTTTCCACGTCGTCCGTTTAACCCTTTAACGTGCAGTGTTCCCGCTCTGGGAACACCAAACTCTGACGTTTTGAGTGTTGACAGTCACGAAGAATAGATTGGATTTCTATAAAATTAGTAGCGGATGATAGAGCTCCACGAGAATACTTTACTTTTTAGCACGTCATTTCCCGTCAAAGAATTGTTACGATTATTTTTAACAGCATTGACATCTGCTGAAAAATGGAAGAATGCGAGAACAGCTGGATAGATGGCCCTATGCTGAAAAAGGGGCAGCCGTTGCCATCACTCGACTTAACGACCCGCAAGAGGGCGGACGATCGAAACGTTCAACGCGTGCCACAGACCTAGAGACCCTTTTTTGACGCAGCTGGCTGTGCCGAACACAGCCAGCTGGCTATGCGATGCAATTAGAATTACCTGATGTTAGTAAACCTTTTAAAAGCATTATAAATATTTCAATTATGTTTGAAACTCTTCTTTAAGTTTAATATCTCCAATAAAGAAATGTAGACTGAGCAGCGCATCGAATTGATCTCTTTTCAAGGACCTTAGTTGTCCTTGAAAAGAGATCAATACATGGAATACGGAAGGATCATGGACCGTGGATCTCTTATGGATTTAGTAAAACTATACAACGTCGAACCGGCCAAAGGCAAAGTTCTATTTCTACCACCGACAACCCCACCCAGCCATGGAATGACTGGTCCTTTGGACCATCCAATAAATATTCCAATTTCTATCACTGTTATAAGGACATTTCATTTATTTTACTTAATATTGGTTCCATAATTGTCATCTGACAGCGCAGAAAATCCATTCGTTAAATACAGAAAGTATAATTTAAATTATATTTTTTGATTTAACATGTAAATAGTGTTCATGTTATAAAATCAATTCAAGTAATAACATTGGGGGCAAGGACGTACCCAGGGGGTGGTCTAGGGGGTCTGGACCCCCTCCGAAATTTCAGTTTTTGTAAACAAAATAATACTGATTAAGTTTGGTTGTCTAAAATTCGGCCTTTTTCACCGTTTGGACCCACCCCGAAATTTTTTTCTGGGTACGTCCCTGATTGGGGGAACTCCTGTTTTTTTTAGAAAGTTTAACGTAATTCTCACTTAAATCCTGCAATAGTGTTGTTTACATACTCCTGTTCCCACTACTTGAAATGCCTGAAATTCGATTAGAAATTTAATCAACAAAGTTACTTGAATTTCACCGTTCTGTTTGCACAATCAAGTTACTAATAACTATTTCCTAGCTCGAAGGTAAACACTACTGCTTCCACTATTAATCCGGCCTCAACTGGAAGAACTAAATGATGAGGAGAGAGTAACGAAATATAAAGTTCTTTTCGAAGATAAAACTGGAGGGTAAAGTACAAAATAAAAAGGGAAAAAAAGAAAGAAATGAATAAGAAATCAAGGGGAAAACATGGAAAAGTGCATTTTTTCTTCGATTTTGAGCGAGAGTATATCGATGACAGGTAGAGCGTTCGAGTTTACTTTCTGGTGTCGTGAAAATATGCAATTTCGAGATCATTTGTAGAATGGCATTTTGCATAGAATAAGACTTTGTTTTCCTTTCTTTCCAGTAGCATGTTGGTAACGGTTTTATCGCTGAAAGATTTTTTTCTTTTGTAGATATGTTCAGTAGAGTATCCCGAACGTGTACGGTAACATATTCTTGGTGTTTTAGGATTAAAAAAAAGTGGCGTAATCAACATGGAAACTTTGGAGTCAAGAAATTAAAAAATTCGGGAAAAAAAGAATAGTTTTTAAGAATTAACGAAAAAGCTAAAACGTGTTACTGATTTAGGGTTTTGCTTGTCTGTCCAGTTCGCCAGCAAATCGTCCCATCGGAACACTGGAAGTGAAGAAGAACCGGCTTCGCCAGTGTTTGGGAGGGTAAACTCCTCTCTTGATCAAATCTGCTGAGGATTGTGTACGCTAAAGGGAGTTGGTGCACGGAAAATCTGTCGTGGATCCATCGCCTCCACGATCAAACGGTATCTTTAGGGATGGCAAACCGGGTGCTCCTTCTCTCATCTGAAATGAGTTCTAAAATTGGGGGATCATTCATAGGTACGCTTGCCAGACGTCCCGGTTTGACCGGGACAATCCCGGTTTGTAGACAAAATCCCGGTGTCCCGGCCGGTTTACTTCACGTCCCGGTAAAAATTAAATTTGGTTATAGATGACCAAAAAAGTCTAAAAATAATTAACTGTGAAGGATTTTTAAGGTCATTACTTTGTCATTTGTTTCACTGTACTGTATAAAAAATGAGAACTATCGTAGAGTGGTGGTGTGCTAATAAGTATTGTTCAAATTTTTATTCCTCATTCAAACTGTTTCTTTTTACTTAAGCAACTTATAAATATTAACATGAAAGAAATAAAATGTTTTTATATGCTTGTGTCATTTATGAATACCCCTGGTTCAGGTTCTTAATCAGTAACCATTTATTCATAGCAATGAGAATAAACTATCCTCTAAAACACTCCAAAAACCCGCCAAAAGTGTGTAACATTGAGCGGAAAATGTAAATGTAGTGTTACTGCCAGGAATCTGGACCGAGGGGAGGAGATTTCCCTCCGTGGTGGACTTTCTATAGGATCCTAACTCGTACTTACGCAAAGTTTCGTGGAAAACCGCGGGAAACTCTGAACGGTTAGGTCGGCGGACTCGACCTGACTTTGAACCAGGCAACTTCCGTCTCCCAGTTGAGAGCGCAAACGCGTTCAGCCACAGGTCGGGCAAATGTACCCTTGAATACCCGTGACACTGGGGGCATTCCGGTGTCCTGGTTGAATATTTCAGAAATCTGGCAAGCCTATTCATAGGAGCAACATTGGTCTCCTCACAAGACCCTCCCCCTATAATAAAATGGCCATTATCTCTTGCCCTGGTAGCTGCCAAGCCTACAAGTAGACCGCTGGTTCGGCTATTGGAGAGTAAAAGAAAATGTTTGTCCGTACATGCATGCTTTAGCTACTGTGAATGTGCTTTGATTACAACGAAATATGCTATCCTATGTATTGTGCCATGTACTCAAAAACGTCTTGCATACACTAAGAAAGCTTTACCGAAGTAAACGACACCTTCCCATTCTTTGTGTGTCAATTTAAACCAATTTTTTGGCTGAACATAGCACAGGCGTAGAAAAGAAGGCATAGCACAGGCAAATTAAAAACGTAAGAAGTATTAAAGTGTGAATGATATGCATCTACTATAAAGATAGTAGTTTGGATTTATATAATAAAATGTATCTTTTTTGTCTTATTCCTCAGTATTTCAGTAAAACATTTGAAATTTAATTTAAACACGCAATAAATA
Organism: Cheiracanthium punctorium; assembly: GCA_038373885.1. Lineage (NCBI taxonomy): Eukaryota > Metazoa > Arthropoda > Arachnida > Araneae > Cheiracanthiidae > Cheiracanthium > Cheiracanthium punctorium. Next base: position 60,731 of record JAWZYV010015365.1, read on the forward strand.
AATCAAACTACTTAAAATACTAAAAAATATTATACTAATATACTAATTTGTTACCGTTTATAATATACTAATTTGTTACCGTTAATAATATACTAATTTGTTATCGTCTACATTCTAATATTTAGTACTATAGATGAGATAAGCATATATTCTGTAAACGTTCTATAATTACATAAAGAATAAATAAACTAAAAAATCACATTTGGAAATTATATTAAGCGTTCCATTCTTTTTTAATATTTGGTCGTTAAACAGAAAAGTTCACTTCGCTGTTATATTTTATTCTAAAAATCACTAACCGTAACACATTTTCGTAGATAAATTAAAAACAGTTATAAATTTGATTTAAACAGATTTTAAAGAACTTTTAATTGAATTACGAGGTAATTTTTGTTGCTTCTCCTCTATACCCCAAATAAAATTATCGTCGACATTTATAAACGCTATAATTTGATAAAAATATCTGCGGAGCATGAATTATTAAATAGGATTAATAAAACAAACTTTTAAATAAATTTTCAGTTTCCAACAAAATAAATTTCGACTGCTCAGATTCTATATTGAAGGATGAATATTATCAGTTAATAATGCGAAAAAACAGAAATATTTTATTTTTACCATGCTCATGATTTAAAAGGGAGAAAACAACCTGGGGAATCAATTCAAACTGAATGCTCAGGGAACAAACACTTTTATTGAAAGTATGAGTGCTTGTCAAACCTTTTACAGAAATATTTAAAGTCTTAATTCTTCTTTCAGTGATTACAACAATATTGAAAAATGTGATAAATTAGTGTTATCTAGTGATAATAAAAGATCTATCACTAAACATTTTTAAATAATAATAATAATGATAATAATAAGGTAATAAGAATTTTGAATTTCTTACTAAGTTGTAATTATTCTTTCATACTAAATTAAATGTATCGGTTAGATGAAAATTCAGAAGCTAGTACAAGAACGAAATTTTTATTTATGGTAATAAGCCTACAAAACGAATGGATTTGTAAATTAAGAGAAACTACTTTTTCTCCAGCGCGTTAAAATTCTTTATGCTAAAAATGCACTTTTACAAACAAAAGAAAATTCCAGCTCATAAAAAAACTGTTTGTTTTCCAAAAGGAGGAACTACCATAACCAAAACGGTAGTATTCTAAAATTGGGAAATTTACAAACATAAAATTCTTTTTAACCCTCTCGTCACCCTGAACCTCATAGGAGGCTCCTACTTCAAATAGCAATATTGAGAGAGAAAACAGTTGAATTTAGTATTTTTTTCTTTCAGTGATATCAATATCATTAATTCATGCAGAAAGTATATGGGGCTCTTAACTAGATGCATAAATCGTTACTAGATTGCAAGACTAGTCCATTTAGATCATTTTTTACAGTTTTCGCTTTATTGTTTCAAAAGAAAAATTAAGAAAATATGGACGCTGCTTTTTTACCGTTTTTTTTTTTCTTTTTAAGGTAAGTATAGTTTTTTCTTATTCCTCAACCTTTACCTAATAGGTGCATCCTTTTAAATTAATTTTAGCATAACAAAATGCTTCGAAAATGCAGAAATTATTATTAGAAAAATTATTATTATCGACATTAATCGACAAATATTTATCGACATTAGAAAAAATAGTTTTACATGATTTATAATAGTATTTCAGATGCATTAAATGCTAGACAGATTTGTTTTCTCTGATTTTTCATAATTCGGTGACGAGAGGGTTAAGTTACTATCCCGGTTTTGCCAATTTATCCACCCACTTCATAATCTTTTATTCTCTCTGATTTCTTACTATTTTCTTCTTCTGACCTGTTCTTACTTTTTTGTTCGAGTAAATGGCGGGACGTTTTTGAAACTGATGGAGGATTAGCCTTTAGAACCCCACCATACGATAGCATCACTGTGAACATTTTTTATAGTTATTTTACGCAAAATTTTATTTAGTTGAACAAATGAGAATTATTTTGCTGCCAAAAGATTTACGCGCATATATATTTTCTTTTTACATTCACAGATTGCAAAAACTCCCACCACAGAAAGAGCCCATTATTATTTGTTTTTGGCGTCAACGTGTTCGGCGCAGGAGTTCCTGCACACCAAAAATGAAACCGAAGACATACTTTAGTAGCCAGAGCAGAACTTGATTCCTTTTTGAACATTCTATTAGTAATATGAAACGCTTGCACGAGGTAACGTGCAAATAAGATAGCAGTCCAGGCAAAATTTAAAACTCTTTAAAACAAGGGAAGATAAAACTACTCTTAAATAATTCAACTCAAAAATTGACAGCGAATAAAATTTTTTTTTTTTATAACTTAAAATGTTTTCGCTTGTGATTGCCAATAATAGACAGAAAGGACTGCAATTATTCTGTGCCAGAGCCGGGAATTACCGATTTGGACATAGAAGGGGAATCGCTTCCATATGGTTTTAGCAACAATGGAAGAGAATGCGAAGTTAGGCATTTTAAAGAATAATATAAGTAAGAAATGGAAAGAATAATATAAAAGAATAATATAAAGGCTTTTGGAAAGCATTTAATGAGCCACGCGTGCGCCATCATTTACGTTCAATGTTTAAAAAAATATACTGGTTTCGTACAGCCATTGATCTAACGTCTGGAATTTTGGGCGGTTTTCTCCAGATGTAACGCGGATTCGAGTTAGAACCCCTTAAAAAGTTCTCCCACCAAGGGAGATAGCTTTCGAGTAACTTTACCTTAATGCACAAAACAATACAATACAAAAAATCTTTCAAGAAAACTCCAATTAGACGGCCTGTCATGACATTAAGTCCTCAATAATTTTACCCGCAGAGAATAACTCGAGAATTTTCAATAATAATTTTTAAAAAAATAGGAAAAAAGAATTTGTCTTACAAGGAGAAATTGTGCGCATTGATGACGAATCCTATTAAACGGATCAGGACCTTAAAACACAGTCATTCATTTTGAGCATTCTCTTTGAAATGACGCCGAGTGATTTCGACCTCATTAGTGAATATTTTTCTCATTAAGTAATAACTGAAGTTGTCAATAATTATTTCTATGTTCAAATTCCGCGACTTGGTAGTTTCTGTCATAAAATTTCCGTCTCATTTAACGGCGATGTGTGTGTTCAATTCAAACACTTAAATAATTGGAATTATTTCGGAAGTTGGTGCAAAAAACGATGTTCCTATTCAATGAACATCGAAAAATGAATGCAGTTTTAATCCAGTTGTTAATTTATATGATTTGATAGGTTATTTATCAAATAAAATTGGTCAATAATTAAATCCGTATTCTTACATAAATAAACTTAATATTGCGATACGTGAAAGAAGTATAATAGTAATATTTCGGTAATATTTCAGTGGAATATTTCGGTAACTGGTGCATAATCAGTCTGCATATTCCGAGTAAAGTGAATGCAGTTTAAATTGAGTTGTGAATTTATTTGTTTTGATCAGTTATTTATTAAATATGATAGGTCGATAATTAAATCCATATTCTTAAATAAATAAACTTTATATTGCAATGTCAGAATCCGTTCGCACTAAATGAATGCAGTTTGAGTCGAGTTCTAAGTTTCTCTCTTTTGATTGGCTATTTATCAATGCAATAGGTCAATAATTCAAGCCATATTCTTAAGCTTATAATTGTGATGTATGAAGGAGTATAACCTTCTCTTCTTTGGTGGCACGCAGGACAAGTTGGGCTCCATGTAACATGTTCTGCGATAGACCTGATCTATCCATCTATAATAATTTGAAACTACAATAACAAGTGATTATAAACTTGTGCAGCAAATCATCCGTGAACCATTAAAAGTTACTACTGAGAAATATTCATTGATACAAGACTAGTTACAGCTGCTTTAAAAATATTCTTCATTCTGCATCCCTTTATATGTCAAAATCCACTTTTTTAGCCATTACGTGCAAAGTCGTTATACTTTTACACCACATTTAGACCTACTTTATTTTTAATACCTAAAAGAAACAAAATTAACTTTATTTTGTAAATAAGTTTTATTTTTCCAGATAAAATAACTCATTCTGGATACTCATTAGAGTACCAGTAAATAAATTTACGAGACACAATTCTAGGAAGTTCTAGATTCACCCAGTTTCAAATAACATTTATCATAATTTAAAAAATTACGAATCTTTAGTTTTAATATTGAAAAGGATTTATGAAAGCAGAACAAACAGGATTTTATTTCATCAGTCAGCGAAATATGTTAGCATTTTCTGCTTAATTTTTTTTTCTCCTTTTCGAATACATTCTATACAGTATTGTGAAACCTTTATGGCTTCAATGAGACAGTATTTTTCTAACGCCTGCACAAGCATTTTTACAAATCGGTTGCCTATTTAAATAAAGAAAGAGAATGAAGGGGGAAAAAGGAGCTGTTCATTGCCATTCTCAGAAAAGAGAAAAAAATAATATTTTAAGTTCGGATTGAATTGGTTTTATTTATTTGGAGAGCTATTAAAGGGCTGCATACAGAAGGTTTAAATGTTACGTTTAAAGAAAATTGGATGTGAACGCATGGGTTTCATTCAGCTATGGACATTTTTGGTGTGATAACTATTTTAAGGATCTTTTATCAGCTTCCTTTCATGGTGCTTTGCCTCTTGAGCTCCATTTCCGCAAATATTTAAGTCTACTCTGTTAAAATGAATATTATTGTACTTTAGGCAATGTGAATTTTTTGTTAAAAAAGTGGGATGATAGAGAAAATGATAGGAAAAGGATTTCTAATACGATTGAGGTTTTAAAATAAATGTTTAATTTCAGTTTTTCTTTAACACCTGCGAAATGGCTTTGTCAAATGTTGGTGAAATTGTATGCTATTTTTTACTCTGACCTTATATGACAAGTAAGAGATTATAAATTTATGAAATTATTAATGGAAATTCGCAATAATTAAAAAAAAAATCAAACGCAGACTTATTAATGATTTTTTCCGCTTTCCTATGCATATTATTAATTTGTTTATATTTTCAAAATCTAATGCAACTAGCCAAAATTAATAATTAAATTGGTTCAAAATATAATCATTTAATACAAAGACCAGCAAAAAGTTAAACTGTCATAAAGTAAATTTACTTTACTTTGTTTAATAAGTTAACTTGTCTTTTCATAGACAAGAAAAAAATTTAAATTAAAAAAAGAAAGCCATTTTAAAATTAGTACCAAAATTTTGACTTCAAAAACAATTTTTAAAAAAGACATGTTTAGTAAAATGTGTGTGCGTAACATTCCCATAATAATACTTCCAAGAATTATTATTTTAAAAGTTAATACTAATTTTTTTTTTAATATTTGAGGTAACTCCATTCCGACCATCCTTGCTGCACAAGAAAGCTAGCTTGATCCGTCTTGCATTTGAAAATAAAACTTGTGAATAGCATTCCAGTGTACACCTTTATAAAGCTGTCTCTTGATGCAAGAAATCAATGTTTGCAGCTTTTTCGAACATTTAACTTTACTTTATTAACACCTCTATTCTTTTCTCGAGTATTAAAAAGTTAAACTAGTTGCAGACTTGTGAAGCCGTTTACTTTGCTTTGGCCACTTCTCTTACTTCCTATCCCTGCCACGAAAATACAATTAGTTTTTTTTTTTCAGTCAATCACTGTTTTGGTATATGAATCCTTTAGTTTTGTTTTAGTTTAAATTTCTTCGAAAGTCGTGCATTTTATCCAAAAAAAACTGTGCACACTTTGGGCACTTTCGGTAATACAAATTAAACCAACCCCGGTTACGAGCCAGATAACATCTTCACCCAGTTATGGGACCGTTGCTGAAGGCAGCTGGTGCATTTAAAATTTGTCATACCTTCAGTGTGTTTTATGTTGGAACAATACCTCTGGAAGCTGTTGTGACGTTGTCCGACTAATTACGAATAATTAGAACTTATAGAGATATATCTGTGATACTTAAATCTCTTCGACAACCTTTGATCTGCGCGGTATCATAAAGAATTTCACAAGAAGCTATAGATTTTCGATAATGTGCAGTTCTGACGTTATAGAACGCATAAATCCCCGAGTGTTTCAAGGGCTCTTCAGAATTGGACAGTATAGCAACTTGAGAATCTCATAACTTACGAACACTTACTTCAAGCATGCCACGTGATCGAAATCCACTTGAGATCCCAGCGCAGAGCAAAATCGGCAGTTCAAGACAGAGAAGAGTTCGGTTTCAGACAGTGACCAGTACAGAGGTACTTTCCTCTAGTTTCGGGCCGGCACGCCCAAAAATGTTTTCGAACCCCCCATCTGACTGTTTAAGTTCCAAATCAAATCTTTTATGTGTTTTTATGTGCGTCTAATGAAATGTTATGTGTGAGCGAAAGGGCTCTCTCTTTATTTAGGACGTCACACTGTCAATCAGGTGCTAGTCCGGAATAGGCTCAAAATTAGGAGACATCGATCTTAAATCCTTCCAGGATCGCATTGTTAGACAAGAGGTAATTAGAAACAACACGAATCATCTTCATAGCCAACATTTGTCCTGGTTGCAATGTTGGCCACTGAATTTTTTTGAAACACTATCACGCGCAAACATAACTAAATAAATGTATAAAAAATCTAAAGTACTTTCAACTTTTAACTTTGCACTAGACTTTACATTAAAATGTACGAAAAACCATGTTTCGGAGATGTTCGTCGCGTTTCATTAGGTTGGAGAGTTTCGTGATTTGCAAATATTTGTTTTTCTGGTTTCAAAATTTTGAAAGGTGTATCATTATCATTCAGTTGGCCTTATTTGTCTTTCTTGTTTCATTATGTTGTGAAATGCATCATAATCCTTAATCAATGTTATTTGTTTATCGGGTTTCATAATATGTTGCTTTACTGCGAAAATGACAAATTTAGAATTAGGTTGGTTGAATGTTACCTTTTCCTTATATTTCAAAGCAATTTTTATTTTGACCTAAAAGTTTGAAAATAGTTGAAGCCTTCACTTTTATGGTTTTTCTATCTAAATGAGTGTGTTTTAAAAATAATAATAATTAAAACTTTGTAAAATAGTACACATAAAATTTTCTTATAAATCTGTACACGTTTCGATCGAAATTTTTTTTATATGTTATTTTACAAACTTTTGATTATTTTATCTTTTAAACACCACTTTATTTTGAATATTCTTTCTTATGTCCTTAAACTGTTAAATATTCCAATTATAATAAGACTTTAAAGGCCTGTAAGCTTGTATTTATATCCTATATGATTGCACTTCATAGAAAATATTTAAATTTACACTCAATCCCGAATTTTTCCAATATTTCAAACACACACCAACACTTTACACCAAATTTTATGGACCAAACTAAAAATATCACGTATATTAACAATTGCAAGAACATTTTTCCGATCTAAAAACCCATTCAAAAGATTTTTCAACAAATTAAACTATTCCGCAAAAGTAGTTAACACACGCCATTTTAGATTACATCTAATTAGGGAATCTTTCTTCCTTCTTTCAGACTCTCCAATTTTCCATTTCGTTTGCAACTGCAAACAAAAATTGCGTTATTTTAACACTCTGAAACTTTTTTGAAAAAAAAAGATAAATGTAACAAAGAACGTTTCGTTAAAACAAAGCAAATAGAAGTAGTCTTTTTTTTTTTCTTCTTTAAAATTCACGTCTGTTCACGAAAAGTAATGTAAGTGTCGCTTGAACAAAGTTATATGTGGTTAGATAAGAACTATGGTGCGTTTATTGAGTTTTAGGTTATTTTAGGACAAGTGCAACAGTTGAAAGCGAAAGAAAGGAAGAAATTTCAGTTCCAGAAGCTTTTAAACACAAGTAAATTAGTATGGAGGCGTTTAAAATAATATTAAATGACACTTTTACTTAAAAGGTTAGACTATCAAGTTTCGTTCCTTACTTGATTTTAACACCATAAGATCTGCAACTGCAGTGGGAGAGGCCTTACTGGCACTGGAAAAATTTGCAAGAAAAAGAACTTTAAGAGTACGTAAGGAAAAAAGCAAAATGCAAGTGCAGTAAACTCTAATAATAATTGATAATTCGACAGTTGGTTAGTCCGACACGTTCAATAATCTAGCGCTCTTGGGAAACGCGTGTAATATTGTCTTCCGATCTTCCAAGCGCCGCGAATGTAAAGAAGCATGCCCGTTCTTGTTTTTCACTTCCTCTTTCGTCATTGTTTTTAGCTTACCTAATGTAGTGTATTTATCTATCGTACTACAATGTGGCAAAACCAAAGCATATGACTCGTGTTGTTTTTGTCAAAGGGTAGAGATCTTGATAAGCCATAATTTTTCAATAATCCGGCAGTTGTCTACTCCCATACATGTCAATCAAGGTTGCACTGCACTGTAGTAAAACCAAAGGCGGATCCAGGGGGAGGGAGCAAGGGGCGCGCGCCCCCTCCGAGAAAAATGTATTTACACTAGATAAATGGAGTTTTCACCAATATTAAATGTGCTTTACACTAGATGAAATGAGTATTCACGATTTGCGCCCCCTCCGAAAAAAGTTTCTAGATCCGCCCTTGAGTAAAACTAATGCCACACCGCTATGTTTGTCCTTTAAATTTGAAACGTTAAAAGTTTTTACCTGTTTGGGATTTGAGATCAAATGCTAGAATATTATTCCTGGATTTAGGAAAAGGAATACGACAGCCAATAGCTCTTTTTTTTTTCGGATTAAGATCTTTGCTGAAATCTCGTTTCGTTAAAAGGGGGAAGAGAATTCTTTAGTATAAGATTGTGATAAAAATGTTTTGAGTTATGCTTCGGAAACGCGGACGTCGACGAAGAGGGAATAGCAGCAACGCCCCCTAGAGAGGAAAGCCGCGGCGCTTACTTGTGACGTCACACCGAGTAGTTATATGACTCTGTGCGTTTCCATTGGGTTTCTCCTCTCTCCCGCGGCGCGGGAGGAAACCCAATTGGGAAACCCAATGGAAACGCTTTGCTTTAACTACTCGGTGTGACGTCACAAGTAAGCGCCGCGGCTTTCTTCTCCAGGGGGCGTTGATAGCAGGCCCTGGCAGTCTATGGAAGGGCAGTTTGAAGATTTATAAAACACAACAAAAAGTAAACGGAATTTGGAAAAAAATGAGCCCGACTCAAAACTTTTAATAGTTAATTTTGCAAACATATTTATTTTCTTATCACCGAGAATGGCCCTATAATGGTCGAGTGCATATGATGTGGAACATGGTGGACGACTGAAGATGTCAAGATCCAAGGGTCTGGACTGTTACATGGCTGTCGATCTAACGGTCTAGAGTTTTGGAGGGTTTTATATAAAGTGAATACGCGTTAGGAACCCTTAAAAGCTCCTGGTCCAAGGCACACACCCCTCAGTGAAATATCCCTCAACTATCCCTTATAAGCATCTGTTCGAATCTCTTTTTTACAGGCAAGTGAATTGTAATGAAATGAATTGAAACAAAAAGCTACGTCACACGAAATCACATTAAAGATAACAGCCAACTAAAGATATAGTTTTTTTTTTAATTTGAAAAGGGGAAAGAAAAGAAAACCTTTGTGAAATGCACTAAAACAGTTTAGTAAAATAACTTTAAGCAAATACAATCATTTGGGAAATTCCAAGAAAGAAAGCTTGAACGAGCGATATAAAGAAAAAGGCAAATGAACTACCATTATGGTAATTATCCCATTAAAAGATTAAGGACAAAATTGGTTTTCCATAGTGACATGCTCATTGAGAAATGAAAGTTTTTTTATTCTGGCGCTGCATTTGCCGTCTTAAAAATGACTTCTGAAAGAAAAAACACGAAGCTACTTTCAGGAAAATTTAGCATACACACAAATATCCCTAATTCACGTATTTTTAAAACGCGAACACAAAAACGACAGTGCCCCTTTGTGCTTGCGTAACTTTACATACGCTATATTACATTAATGTGTAACGCGTAAAAATAAAGTAGCTGTTTTTACTTGAAGATGGATGTACTCAGTCATAAAAGCTGTGTTTGATAAAAGGAGAGTAGGTATGTACTAAACGTCTGGACTTTCGTAGTGCTATCCTCTCGAACTATGAATTTCAAAAGTTAATGATCGTTTTTAAGAGGTGCAGGAAGTTTTGCAATTTTGAAAAATGTAGTTATTCTGATTCTGTAGGAATTACGGAGTGTCCGAAAGTTGTTGAACACTTTATAAAAGTATCTAAAAATACTCTAAACACAGTAACATTAAAATGTAATTGTTAACTTATTTCATACAAAACAAAATTAATAGCTTTGGATGATATCCTTTAGTGACACAACACTTAAAGATATATGATTTCATTCCAAGTATTTGAAAGCATTTGAGAATATGGATAGCAGCCGCTATATTCTGCTTGAGTTTATGTGCATTAGGATATGTCTCATCTAAATAATATTTTTGCCGTAACTTCACTTGAAAAAAGACAAAGGGATCGTTAAAGCTTTAGATCGACACCTGCGCGTAGGTCCGAAAGCGGAACCTTCGGACATATACCATATTCAGGGTATTAGCCATGGTGCGGTCTTATGAGGATTATTAAGAATCGCATAACAAATTGTTGGACAAAAAGTTTGTTTCCATTCTTAATTTTTTGTGTTTCCTCCCCATGCTTTAACCTCTTTGGTCCCGAGGTACCCATATGGAGACCTTTTTCTTTCCACTGTTAAAAATTATTTTTTAAAATTTTTTGTGGTTCTTAATTTTCATACATCTGCTGCTTTAATTTTGAATTAATGCTGTTAACGAATGTGGATGTGCAAATTCTACACACTGATGACGCACGCATGTTATTTTTGTTTGCCGTAACACAAAAGAATATTTGAATGTTAGTGGAATTTCCGAAGTCGATTTTGTTAATACTTTTAGCTTATTTGCGAAATTCAAATTGCTGAAAAGAAGTTACAGGACATATTTTACCTTTAAAAGTGTCTCGTCAGCAGGTATGATATTGGCAAAAAATTGAAATCACACAAGAGCGAAAAATTTCTACATATGATACTAAGACGTAAAACATCAAAAACTGATACAATATCAAAACATTACGCAGTTAATTAATAGCTACTATTACTAATCCACAGGGAAAAAAACAGTATTTTCAGAGAAAAGAGACAAAAAAATGAATTATCTTAATTTACAAAGAAACTGAAATCATCTAAAAAACTGAAGAATTTCATCCCTGTGCCAGTCTTCCTTTATGGGTGATAACAACGTTTTATTACTGAAACTGTGATTTGGAATGAATCTTTTATTCGAAATATTATTTGAAAATGCACTTTCTACTTGTCATTTGTAAATCTAATAGGTTTTTTTTAAAAATAGTTATGAGATTGATCTTTAATTTGGCTGAAGAGATTAAGTCTGAAGAGATTAAGTCTGTATTACAGTTCATGGAGTACACAAACCCTGTATATGGAATGATATGAATATGTTTTAGAAGATTATTTTTTCATGCACAGTACTGTATTTGCTTATATGAAAATCTGTATTCATTTAGAATATCATGCAAAAAAGGCTAATCACCTTGAAAAGTAAAAACAAATGTCAGTTAAATCAATATAGAATCAGGACAAATGTACCCGAATACTAATGGAGAGAGATAAAAGATACCTTTAGGTTTCCGTCCAATATATATATATATATATACATATACTATTTCAACAACAAGAATAAAAAAGCATCTTTTGAGAAACTATAATTCTTTAAGAGGGTTTTTCTTCTTTTCTTAGTTCTTTTTCTCTTTATCTTTGCTAGACATCTAATGACAAAACGAGACAGTCTAGTTGAGTTGTTTCGTGACTGCATTGTTTTTGTCCTTCCGTAACAAGAATACGATTTTGCTGAAATGAAAATGATCGATTGGGAAAATTTTCATACAAATGGATAGAATGCAAGTGGATGATTTAAAATCGTAAAAAAATAATAATCTTTCATTAAAAAAAATATGTAGCCTTATTATTCCTCATTATAATGCAAATATTTGTCTTCAGTTAATTTAAATATTATTAAGAGTCTCAATTATGCTACAATATACAGTAAAAGATACGGGGTTAAAAGATACGGGGTAAAATAGTTCAACCTTTTTAAGAACCTCGCATTTTTTATGCAGGATTAAAAATAAAATAATTCTGATGATATTTATTAAAATGAAAAGTATGTATATTTTACGAATGTGGTTTCTTCAAAAATGATTTCAAGACGGATTTTGTGATTAAGACATATAGATACGCATGAGCTATCTGCCTAGGATGGGTGTGCCTTGGTCGGAGGACTGTCTAAGAGGGGGTCTAACGCGTATTCACAGTGCATCTGGAGAAAACCGACCCAAACTCCAGATCCTTAGACAATCGAACGACGGGACTGAACACATAACTCCAAACTTCCGCCATCTACCATTTTGAGTGTCGCAACCACTAGGATATGGTGGGGCTAGCTTCTAACAGTTTCAAAAGAAGCTAACAAAGTTTACTGCTTTCCATATGTCCATGTGCTTGCACAGCAAAATCTGCTTACAAAGAACTTCACTGTTATGAACATTTCAGATTAACGAATAAATATAGCAAACTCTTGTTATGACGAGCTTCATTAGTACAAATATTTCAGATTAACAAAGAAATGCTATTTCTATTAAATCTTTAATAGAATATCCCCTGTTATTAAAAAGCACAGGTATTTCTTAATTATATATGCACACCTATTCTTTTCGTGTATGCTTAATCGTGCAAAACTACTTTTTTGTTTAAAAACACCTCATTCATTTCCTAAATTTGTTCTGTAAGTTCAACAATTCATCTATTCCAACATATATAAGAACACGTTTGTGTATTCTACCCTTTAAGAATAAGTTAAAGCGAAAGACACTCTTTAGGAAAGCAATTATAATTTCGATTTTTTACGAATCCCTCCACATCTAAATAGAAAACTCTCATCGATTACATCTACGAAGAGAAATTAAATTTTATAGGTGTTACCTCTCTAAGAAGCGTTTAAATCCCACTCTCGCTTTTATGTTCGAGGAGCACTAAAAATTAGTTAGTGGCAGAGACTTTTACGAAAAAAATCAAATTAAATTTGAAAATTTAAGTTATATATCTCTGCTGGCTAACTGAATTGATAATGTAGATCTCTCAGAGGTAATTTCGACTCAGTATTATTTACGCTAGGTTACTGGAACTATTTTGTGGAATAATTTGATTTTTTTGCGATAATTACTTCCTGAAAAGGTTTTGCGAAAGGCATAATTCAGATTTTTTGAACGGATATCTTCTACTAGCAATGTTATTCATAAGGAGGAGTTTAAAAATACTTCAAATTTGTTTTTCTCATAAGAAAATTTTATCCAATTCCAGGTTTTATCATATCGCACTAATCATAAATAAATGAGTTTGTAATTTTTAAGTTTAAAAGGTACCATTATGTGTAACACAATTTTTTCGGATACGCCGGTATAAACATTTTTTGAGGTGCAAGTTATAATTTGCCGACTACTTGCTGAGTAGATAAGACACAGAACGTTGGGAAACGCCTTAAGTATGCATGCAAGACAAGGGTTCTGGTCTCTCGCGTGGCTGTTGATCTAACTGGTTTGGGCGGTTTTCTCAAGATGTAACGCGAAGTTGCTCCCTGAAAAGTCAAGGCATTCCCACCTTTAGCAAAATAGGCCTTGCGTATTTTTGGCTTAATCAAAGAAAAGAAAACATGAAAAAGTATTTTTTTTTCTTGTGGTCATATTTAATTTCATCTATATTTATTATTTCATGCATAGCGAGTCCCAAAGTCGCTTAATCTCAGTTCCCGTAAAAACACCGAAAGTGAAGTGGCTCCCATTCTGGTCAGCAGTTGGGAGGTTCACAACCTAACTCGATTGAAGTGCTGTGTGGCTGTGCACTCTAAAGGGTAAAATCCGTCGCAGTTCCAACATCCTCCATATTCAAACGATATCTCTGAGAGTGTCGATCCAGGTGCTAGTTATGTCTCCTGGATAAGGTTCCAAATTAAGTGTACTAATTTTGGCCAGCCCAGTGAGCGCCGCTATAACATGAAAATGGGCTTAATATATCCGGCCCACGTAGCGGTCAAGCCTATATTCGTCATGTAGTGACCGGCCCCATTACTCTGCGTCTGAAGTCATTTGGTTCCAATTAATTATCTAAAACCATATTCAGGGAAATTTCGATATAGTGTTTATCCATTTCTGAAGTATATCAACAAGAAAAGCTTGATAACGCCATCAAATAGCCTACTTATTGCTTAAAATAATTGAAACTTTGTAAGTACAAGAACTCATCAAAGGTACGTTGTCACGAATCAGTGTAATGAATATTTTAGAGACTCCGTGAATTATCAATGAGACTTGTTTTTACGTTATATTTGTTTAAAAAAAAAAAAAAAACTGGTTATGTTTTGTTGTTCTGAAAATTTAATCTAGCCATATTTTGATGTATTTTAAGTATTACAAGTCAGGAGCTTTAATTAACCGTCCCGATAATATTAAATGAATAAACTGATTATTTTTATAAGATATAGTTTGCTGTTAACTAGTTTTACACAGGGCATCCGCCCCTTGTGATGAAATCCTCGTCTAAATGTTACATTCACAAAGTGCATATTTACCTTCTATGCGTTTTATCTTTAAAATTATTATTTAACGGTAATTTGTATTATTTTAATGCAAGCTTTAATTATTTCATCGTCTAAATGCAAGATTCTTTTGGATGTTTTTGGTATTTATTGCTGTCTACAATATACGCGTATAAATTAAATACACCACGAATTTATCGGGTAATACAAATGTTGAAAGTGCGAATAGAGTAGCAAAAAGATAAAGCCATGAATTATATAAAGCTCAAAGAGATTTAGAGTGGAGGGATGATAACACAAAATATATTCTAATATTTACCTTTCAGCTGAGCGGCATGTCATCGGATATTCTTCCGTGGCTGATTATTCTTTTCAAACACGTCATAACGCCATAAAAATTCCATTCAGAAAGAAATAATTTACGGCTTACGTGGTCTCTTCCTTTCTTTGGTGTATTCCCAATATTAATTCTGGTGTAAAAGTAGATCACAAAAGAGAATAATGAGCTAATTATTTTATTTTTTTCAACTTTTCCTTTGAAGATTCCATTTCATTTGCACACTGTATTAAGATATAGACATTCATTTTTCCCTCATAATAGCTGTGACAGACAGAAAATCTTACGTTGAAAATACCGCTTAAACACAGGCTTGATATCGCTTCATCACGCTATCGTACCAGAAAGACACCCTGAGCGCATAATTAACTTCAGAGCGAGCTTAGTTAATGGGGGGTATTTTAACTGTAGCAATTTAAAAAATGATATATCATCTAATTACAGCTATTATCTTGATAGAATAATCTCAATAAACGGTAAAAATGTTTCCTTTAACTTAAAAAAAAATTGTTTGCGGGAATTTAGCTTAGAAAGTCTATTGAATGCAGAAAATGTTCACTAAACATACAAGTTTCGTTGATTTAACGAAATGGTTATCGATCCAACAACATTTTGATGGAATTCACAAACTGTTTCCTTAAAAATAAAAATAAAAACTTTGTAGAGTCAATCAAACCTCGTCAGTAAGCCAACAGGATAAGACCTCACTTCGAATATTAGATCATCTTTCAGAAGTCCCCAACCTTCTAATACACCTTTTCATACACTCTACTAGGCTTATTACGCCACTATTTTTTTTCTGCCATTCCACTTAATATGCCACTCTTAACTTAAGAATGCAAAATACAAACTCGGACGCCCCTTTCTTTATCAAGGTTTATCAACGAAAAACCATTTAATTTTTATTGAACGCGAGTCTCAGCACTTTTTCCTTACGAAGCTTGTTGCTGTATCAACACATTTTAGCAATTCATCCAGGAATATTCTTCTCTTTCACTTCCGAAAGGCAGATTAAATTGGACGGACTGCGCAGTTCAACTTTAAGTACTACGTACCGTCTTTATTTCGAACTTCTTTACTGATCCATTTTATTAATACAAATACTTATTCTACCAATTTATATAAATTATAATGCAAGTTAATTATAGACACCTCTATAAAAACACATAGAATTTCGTTTTGCATTTAATATAAACTTAAGTAGTCACTGTGATGAAGATCACATATTTAATATTCATTGTCATTTGTTTTCTGTTTCTAAAATATAATTTTTTTTTTTTAAATCAACCATTTTAACTTTCATTTCTCCTTTTTAATTACTTCGACTTTCAAAATATTATATTACATTTTCCCCACATATCCAGTTTCAATGAACTGCTTATCTATCTGAATTTCATGCTTAAATTATTCTTTCATCCATTTCTCTATGCCGATAATAAGTCAAAGTCGGTCGCATTTCTTCTTCTTTCCTAGCTATTAAGTTACAAAGAGTTTCTCTTGCAGTCACACTTAATTAATATGCATCAATGCTTAACGGCCTCTATACGCGTACGATACTTTATTCTTTTCATTACCTAATATGAACTCACATCAGTTAAAATTGAATTTTCTATCACACGGGTTTACTGTAATTTGGCTAGTTTTATCTTTAATAATTGGATGCCCTGCTCTTCATTATTTCTTGTCATTTCTCTGTTGACGAAGAATTTCCTGCGGTTTTCGGCGCCTTTAATAATGGTATTATTGGCTCTCGTTTGGACATTCCTTTAATATGCCAAGTTTAACTTTTCGCCAACCTCCTCATCACTGCCCGATTAAATTTCACTTCTGATTGATGTGATTCTCCTCTCACCTTCCTTGCTAGAGATCTCCCAGCCACCACTATCCCATGTTTATGCATATTTTCTAAGTTAAAAATAAAGGTTTCGTTCTCCAACAGTTGTCTTTCATAATAGTTACGCAGAGTGATATTCACCTGGATTGATGTACAACACAACGCTCTCCTACTATACTTCATCACTTCTAAAGTAATTATTAAGATTATTTAAAATTGCCCCTAACAAGTGACTTCGTCATAGTCACCCCACTTAGTAAGTCATTTTTAAGTGACCCCGAAAGTGATGTGTTAATGAGGTTTTACTATCCATACATGCGTTGAATTTAAACTGTTAGGTTCGGATTGTACAGAAATTCCACATTTCTTCGACGACAAAATCACAAACCTACAAACAAACTAGATAGCGAAAACTAGTCTATAGAAAAAAAGAATACATGGGAACTTGTCAGCGGAAGGAAGAAAAAAAAATTAAGAAAATCAGACTGAACTAAAATTGAGAAAAGGTTTATGTGTGTGTGTTAGTAAAATTTCATACATTTTATTTTTAATTAGGCTTTAACCATCAGCTTTTAATTAAGCATCTTATGATTAGATAATTATTTAATTAACATAACGCCAATAAAACATTAATTAAATCAATAGGAGACAATTTTTATGCGTCTGCATTAATAAATTCTTCGAAATTTGAAATGTAAATAAGGAACCTTATGGAAACAATTATTGCAAATATTGCAGATTATCTTTTTAAATATCATAGCTTGATAAACAATATACCGCTGCATAAGAATAACGTACCATTCGATTATCAAGTAATAATTAAGTATGAATTTTATAAAACGAGTGGAAGTGTATTCAGAAATTTAAAAAGAGGGTGTCCGTACAAACCAAATGGTAAAAATGTTTACCACATGAAACAGCGGTAATGCCTGAAAATCAGGTCTTTTTGTTAAAAGACGATCTATAAAATGTTGGAACATCCAGTGTGTTTGAATTTAAATGACATTAAAAAATCTGGAAATACATAGTCATATAATTATAGATTTTAAACGCAGAAACAGATATAATTTAAATGAATTAATGAATTATAGCTCGACGTTTTTGTCAAAAAGAATTTTTCTTGAATGTTCTCTCCACAATAATTAACCGTTTTATTTGAATATCACTTTATCTTTGTTCGAATTCAATTATATTTAGGTTTTGTAGTGATCATTTGATTAAGAATTAAATATGGTTCTTATTTATAAACGAAAAATAAAAAAAGATAGAAATTTCCATTAAGGTTTTGTCTGAAATCTTTTGCTTTATAGAAAGTAAAAAAAAAGGAAGTATTTGACAAGAATGTTCTACAAGTTAAGCACTCAAAATCAGCAACTAAAAATGGAAATGTTTTGCAGAATATAAGTTTTCTTAATTAATGTTTACTCATTTTTTTTTCCTCAGTCATCTGTAAAAATATGAATTAAGAGAATGTAATTTGAATTGTGGAAAGTAATATTTTTTCATTACTTTATTATGTATCTCTGTTTGTGTCATGCAAAGTTATAATTTATTTATTTTATCAAACGTTATAAACTTGAAGAATAATTATAACATAAATTTGGGATAACTCAGAAAAATCCATAGCCGCATGGTTAAAAATTAGATTTTTGATCGATATTTATGTTTGGAACTTTGGTGTTTAAAATATAAGTGGGCGCACATTAAGCATGATGTTCTTTTAACTCTATTGTCTTGTGGTTTATTTTTTCCTAAACATTTCTTCGTGAATTCTCTCATTTTTTAAAATTTTATTTTCGACATGCATAGGCTTAACCGAGCTTGAAAAAAATAATCTTTCCCTATCTCCAAGTATAGTTAAATGTATACATGTCAAAGTAACAAAGCACAATAATTTTTTGTTAAATTAAAAAAATACACACACACACATATATATATATGGGTCATTTTCAAAATTGGGCGACATTTGGAAATTTAATAATCAAAATTACAATTTCAAAAGTAAGTAGTTTTTTCTTCCCATAATATAAAACATATCTTGTTTCTGAACATTATTTGAGTATTATTAATGTATTTTTTCTTTTATTTAATTTTTTTTTAAATTTTCCATTATAAGTCTCGATGAAATTTGCATTTCTGTTACTGGACATGACATTTTAAAGAAAAAGAAATCATGAATCTAAATAATTCCTGAAGAACATGAAAAGAGACATTAATTTAGACAAAAATATAATTATGTAAATTAATCAATTTAATTAAATAATAAATAAATATATTTTGTACAACTAATCATGGTAACAGGTTGACATACAATAAAAATATTTATAACAAATAGGCTTTTGCCTTTACAGTGAAATGCCAAAAACTCCAGATGTCTGCTTATATTTCAATCTCCACTTTGCTTGAATGGTAAACAGGTATTACTATTCTCAAATTTCAAATCTGTTGTTTAAAAATTTGAAAATAATATATGGTTATAGATATAACATCTTGTCCGGACAGCTTTATTTAGCTATCAAAAATCTAGTATTTTTCTTAAAACCTAATAAAAACCTTTTCATTATGTAGTTTAAACTCTACTTCAAAATGTTAAAGCTTGTTAATGCAGAAATTTTAGTTTTGGAGCCGCGATTCTGCGTTAATCTAGTTTATGTTCTATGATTCAGACAGTTATATTTCAGTATCTTTTCTACTCATTTTTCTTTAATTTTTATTGAATAGTATTTTTTTATCTATTGCTTTACTAATGGAAACATGATAAAAAGAAAAGCCATTTAAATTTTCTCATACCATGCAAAAATGTTTTATACACGTGGACAGACATCATAATCCATAGTAATGTACTTATTTTAATAAGTAAAATGAAGAATGTTTACTTATAATTAACATATTAAAGCAGAAGGCAACTTGTAGGCATATTCACCAGGAGATTTGTTGGAATTCTGACGACAGTTACTGAAGGAATTAAAAAAAAATATCGTCTGCTATTCATCAACTCTTATTATCTCGGGCAGAATATTTCTTTCGTTTATGAGAACTTTCTGAAAATTGAATTTTGGCCCCATAATCACATTCGGATAAGAACAGCAACGGGATGAATTTCATTGGCTGTAATTAACAATACTACAAGAATCTAGGGCTTTAATACTGTTACGAATTTTCGGGGCAACCCACTGTTCTGGGGCTTAAAATAGTTTAAAATTAGTAAATTATACATTTCAAATAGCTGAATTTTGCTTTTTGTTATATCAAAATCCGTCAACTAGAACCGGAGATACAGAGGTTTTGGTTTCCCCTATGTTTTTCAAGGGGGGTTCTAGAAATCTCGAGAAATATTGGTCCCAAGGCGTCGATCTCTTCACTTTTGGGGACTAATTTTTGGCGCCCAAGTTGGCGATATTTCTCCAAAAGTCGCCAAGCTTGGGGACATTTTGGTCATTTGGCGCGATTTTCCTAATGGAGGCTGTAAAGTTGCTTTTGTTGCATTAAAAACGCATAATAACCTAACATTTCTCTTCTATGACGTAATCAAAATTCCTCCTTTATGTAGAATCCTCGAGAAATATACTTTTCTGGAAGCTGCCCGCAGCTTCTGCCTCCTCTTTAAGTACTCTCGCGCTTCAGGAGCCCCAGTTCAGTGTGAGTGAGCTCTCGTGAAGAACGGATGCCGATGTGTAAGGCGCTTTGCTCCATGATAGAAGCGGTGTTTCCACGTGCGTTTTTGGAGCTTTGTTCCTAAGTGCTGTGTGTAAATTCTTCACTGTTGAGTCTTGAGGGAGTGGTAGTGTTATCCCTGGTATATTTCCACTGAATTTTACTTGTGTTTTATTTTGTGTGAGAATTACAGCATTTGTGAGAGCTTCAGATCTATGCGGACTGTTAAAAGCACATTACTGTTTGATTGTGCTTGAGAATCTTGCACAGCTGATTATTCTACGAAGTTCTAGAAGCAATAAAGTTTGTTTTCCATCCTGACAAGTGACTTTTTACTAGAACTTTCTACACCAACTGGACTAGAACGACGAACCCAGGAAGCAAGCAGAGTAATTCTGCAACAATACTCTAATTAATGATATAATTAATATAACAATCGTGTGTTTAAAACTGAAACACTCCGCAGCTCATCAAATTTGTCGCGCTGCTCTTTTTAGCGCCCTGTCTATTTTATTATCTCAGGCAGTATATTTCTTTCATTTGTGGCAACATTCTGGAAACTGAATTTTGGGTCCCATTATCAGGCAACCACCGCACTGTGAGATGTTAAAATCAAAATAAAGAAAAGGCTTCAATCTCATACATCAATGCTTGATTTATAACTTGAAAAAAATTGCTACACTTGTATCCTCATAAAATTTCAGTGCAAGATAACGTCGTTACAAATGCATACTTTTAATTAAAATATCTTAAAAATGTATACTTTTAAACTATGTCCTTGTCTATTTCTCAGAACTAATTTAATGAAAAATGCTGCACATCATTATAGAGAGAGCAAAGAAGTTTTTAAAAACCTTTTATTAAACGAGAAACATTTTGCATTCCAATTATTTACGCAATAAGAAATTAATTTGAAATTACTCTACAAAAAAAATAATTCGTTAGGATGGAAGCTTTTCAAGCAAGTGAATGAATTAAATTTTAGCGGGTTACTTTTGTCCGCATATAAATCCCTTTTGGTTTTATTGGAATGTCTAGACGAAATGATTAAAATAATAGAATTTGACTACTACTTATAATGATACTTAGTTTATAAGGATGTGACAAAAATTCTAATCGCTGTTGGGTCAAAATCTGTATATTGTTATAAAAGATTCAAATGCATCCTATATTCTTTTAAGTATCATTATTATTAAGCACATTTTAATTATTTCTGACGCATTTCATTAAAGTTATCAGATTTCGTAATGGAATATTAATTTTGAAACAAAATATTTTAATGATTTTTTGATATATGTGAGCATTTATGAATGTAATTCTTTAAAAATGTTCTTTCAGTTGCCATTTGAGGCTGATTGCATTTCATACTGAGAAATTTTGCATTGCTATTTTTCTACATAAGCTCTAGAAATACAGTAAATATGTAAAGTATTTAAAAAATGATGTTCGGATGAAAATAAATTATAATTTAAAAAAGGAAAAATAGAATAAATACATTTTTATATTAATAGGAACTAAAAGATGAAGAATAATATCTTTAAATAATAAAATTTTGTTTAACGACAATATGATGCCCTACAAATCGAAGTAACTTATTACTACTTGAAGATTTTGAACAAAAAATGAATTATAATGTCAAAAAGATGCCTAGGCTCTTTGCTCAATATTACATGTTGTAAGTTTATTTATTTATTTTTTATTGCAAGTTATTCGTAAACAAATGTCTGATATAATGGAAATATAAGTGAAAATCTATATAGTCGATTTTTTGCTTTTTAGTTCATACTGTAGAAGCCTGTTTGTTCAGATTTTTCAAAACTTTTTTTTTCTTATTCTCTGATCAAAGTTGAACAAAGAAGTAAAAATCGGGTTTCGATTGAGGAAGTCTAGAATACAGCACGTTTAAAGAAGTGAAAGCTTATCTAGGATTCAAATAGTTTCTTTTCAAGCTCGTTAAATACTCGTAATTAACAGAAATTGTAAATAAGTGACTCAAAATTCCTACTATGGTCTTACTAGTCTATGTAGTCTTACTAGTTTATTCCTACTAGTTTACATGAAGAACCAATATTCAGAAAATATTTCTCTTGCGTTTAAGACCCTTATAAAGTTCTCTGACCAAAGCATCCCCGTCCTAGACAGATAGCCAATGTGTAGCTTTGCCATAACCACAACGAAAACTTATGTTTACGATTTAAATTGAGATTGGTATATGACCCTGTTTTAAATGCGCTTTCAACAATAAGTGTCTATAGAATATAATTTATGAAATTATCTTGTTCGCTTCTATAAAAGAACTATTAGACAAAGGATTCATCCCAGAATACTAACTTAACCCATTTGTGCCTGGATATTTTTGCGGCTTTCTTTGATTTTTACTGATAACAGAAATAATAGATAAAATTATGATGTCAATTCTTGAACAAGGGGTGATTTCTTTTAAAATCATTATGCAAAAAAATAGAAATATGAACATCCTACTGGGTCATGTTAAAATATTTTGTAGAGTTGAGGCTCAATACTCATGAATACAGGCTAGGAAAAAATAAACGTTTTCGACTAATAGCGAAAATGCCGTCCCAAAAAAGGGACACTAGGCATAAATGGGTTAACGCAACTACCTTGCTTTGGCGCACAGTCCAACTTTGGCCAACGCAACTGCTAACTTGGCGACTTTTTTGTCCGTCATGCTTTGTACACTTTGCCAAATTTCATCATCGACGTAATTAAAACTATTGTTATTATTAATATAGCTATTAAATATGCATTATTTAACCTTTTAGTTAAAATTATTATTAATAATAATTAACAAAAGAATTCTTTTTTTATCTGGTGACCATTTTGGCGCTTTATCGCCCTTCGCTGTTGTGTTCTTTGATAGACCCGAGGTGAATAAAATTAAGAATAAAAATTTAAGTATTGAAATTGGAAAGTTGATTTTACAAGAAAGTTAAACAGTCTTGTAAGACACAATTAATTGTAAAACAATGTGTTACCATAACGGTCATTTTCTTTGCATGTTTCACTGGTTTTTCAAGTTTACAACACCGCTGCACGTTTCGCTCATGAAATTTTTTGTAAGTATTTTGAAACTGTTCCGTGATGCCCAGGTTGTTCATTATTTTTATCTCTTAGGTAAATGCGAGGCTGTCTTCTTCCTTCTAGGGCCCGCGAAAATAGATTTTTAGTGATAGAACTAGACATCAACGTAATTCGCTTTACGACCTTTTCGTAAGGAATTTACGATTGGCGGGACAAAGTTTCATCGAACTGGAAATAACTGTCGTAAAATTAGCGAATCCATTTATTCCAACCGTAAAAATATTCTTTGCAACTTTATAATCGAAGTGTTTTTATGTCTAAATAGTTCTGTAACAAAGTGTGCATTTAGAGGGGAAAAAATGCTTATATGCACGGTAAAATGCTTGTGAATAAATGTATGTTAAAAGTGAGTTCCAAAGATTTGCATAATCATCATTTATTCGAGTTGAAAGTTAAAAATGTTCCAGTTTAGGAATTTTAAAATGTACGAAATGAAAGAGCTTCAATTTTTTTTCAGAATTATCTATTATATAAATGTGAAAGTTTGTCTGTTTGTTTGTTTGTTTGTTCGTCCGGGAACTCCTCCACACCGCTCGACCGATCGGCTTGAAATTTTGCACATACACGTAAAACGACATAGAATAGACCGTGGGCTGCTTTAAAATTCTGGAAATCCACCCGTTCTCCAATTTTTTACGATTTTTCGCAATTTTCAGGGTAGAAAGCTACTAAAATGTCCGATTTCAGCACATTCGTGAGCATAGTTAACACTGTTAGATTTATTTATTTAGTACTTTCAACAATTCAAGTGAGGCAGACGTCATTTTTAAGTCACGAGTGTAAAAATGCATTAAAAATCCTAATGAGGTTAACCTGTTTTGACAAAAAATTACACCACGAGAGAAATAATAAACTTCCATCCAGATTATCAGATGCTGTAGAAAATAAAATAACGTGTGTTTTTCTCTTTTTCTTCTTTCACTAATTCATCAGTTGCTCAATGATGAGTTTAACAATGAGTTAGAAATCTAATTATGTTAAAAGGCTTTGACGCAAAAATTTACTATTATAAAAATTCAAAGTATTTTGTTTAATGCGCATGCTACCCTTAGCTATCTTTGAGCTCTGCGATTTTTCAGCAACCAGAATAACGAAAGGAAACTTGCATTTTTTAAAATCGTGGGAAATTCAAATGCCGCCACACGATGTAAAATACTAATTAACATAATGCAAAGTTTTCGCTACCGGTTTGACGACGGTCGTTGTATGTATTCCCAAAAATCGTGAAAAAAGTCGCCAAGTTTGAACGACTTTAGGCGGTATATTGTATCTATTAGACATACTTTTTTATTGTTAAATTCTAGCAACTTAACAAGCTCTTGCACAAAAGTTACATCATTAGCAAAATAGCTCCGGAAAATATTTAAAATACCGATTAGCTAGGAATAACCCTAACATGTCTCAAATTAACTTTAATAAAGTTAATTTGAGACATGTTTAAGTCACGAGTGTAAAAATGCATTAAAAATCCTAATGAGGTTAACAAGTTTTGACAAAAAATTACACCACGAGAGAAATAATAAACTTCCATCCAGATTATCAGATGCTGTAGAAAGTAAAATAACGTGTTTTTTTCTCTTTTCTTCTTTCACTAATTCATCAGTTGCTCAATGATGAGTTTAACAATGAGTTAGAAATCTAATTACGTTAAAAGGCTTTGACGCAAAAATTTACTATTATAAAAATTCAAAGTATTTTGTTTAATGCGCATGCTACCCTCAGCTATCTTTGAGCTCTGCGATTTTTCAGCAACCAGAATAACGAAAGGAAACTTGCATTTTTTAAAATCGTGGGAAATTCAAATGCCGCCACACGATGCAAAATACTAATTAACATAATGCAAAGTTTTCGCTACCGGTTTGACGACGGTCGTTGTATGTATTCCCAAAAATCGTGCAAAAAGTCGCCAAGTTTGAACGACTTTTGGCGGTATATTGTATCTATTAGACATACTTTTTTTATTGTTATATTCTAGCAACTTAACAAGCTCTTGCGCAAAAGTTACATCATTAGCAAAATAGCTCCGGAATATATTTAAAATACCGATTAGCTAGGAATAACCCTACCATGTCTCAAATTAACTTTAATAAAGTTCTGTTGCAAGCAAGAGTTTTACAACGTCGTATGTTTCAATATTACTCCGTTCGAAAACTACTACGCGAAATAACTAAACCCGACTACCCTGGTTAAAACGTGACGCCATAAATTAAATGTTGTCCGAAATTCGTAAACTCTGCAACACAATTTAACGCCCTATTCGCAATTTGAGCTATTCAAAATAGCTTCCCGAGATTACACTGTTTGATATTTTCACGAGCCTGAACCATGGTGGATTTAAATACTATTTAAATTGATACAGCTTGTATGTTTTCCACCACCGCCAAATGAAATACGTTGCTGTGCTAAATACGTCAATCAGACATGCTTAAAAATGTATGGAGATCTGTTTTAATGGCAATGCATAAATTCCACAGAATCACCAAAAAGTAGAAAGGCATCATTGGTTTAAAATATCTAATTTGTTTCTTTAAATTGAGTATTAAAGACGGAGAAACGAAGATGGATAATTTTAATAAAAGTAATAGATAGAAATCCCATTTTTTATTCTGGTAGTAATAGTAGATTTGTTTGGATAATGTGTATTAAAGCACAGTATACCACGTTATTAACTATTTGGTGAAATTAAAAGTGTTATATTCATTATTTTTGAACGATCGTGTTACGACTAACTAAACCATAATCCTACGTTGCGTAATATATCTCGCTGTAGTTTCAACAAAAGGACTACTTAAACTTTTAGACATTTTGTTTTCGCATAGACAGTTACTATTATATTTTAGTAAAATATTCGTTTCCTACCGTGCGAAGAACGGGCACGCAGCTAGTACTAAATATTTCTTTTCAAGAATATGTAGCAAAATCGTGTCGGTGGTCAAATGAATGTTATTACATCTAATGTCTTGTTACCCCGGCGGAGTAGGTGAGACGGCTGAAGTGTGAAGGTCTCTTGTTGGAGAAGATTGCTCAACTGTCGATCTAATGGTCCGGAGTTTTGGTCGGCCGTCTCTCTATGTAACGTGACTACCCTTTACCCTTAAGAAAGTTTTCCGTCCAAGGCACCCTTCTCCTGTTCTGATGCCCACGTGTAGGCCTGCAATTACAACAAAAAACGGACATGTCAATGCGATTTCTTGCAAAATAAATCTCACAATACTCACTTTACAAATTTCTGGAGCTGAAAATTACTAAAAATCACTAAAAGTGAGAGAGCAGGAGGGAGTTGAGAATTTTTAAGTCTACTACGGACAATGTCCTAAATGTTACACACACACATGAACGAGATTTTATGGCAATCGGTTGAATGGTGTAGAGTACACCGCCAAGCTTCATTTTTGTAAAGAAGTTTTCTTTTAAAATTGTACACCCCGTAACCATTAATGACATTTTAGGGATTTTGTTGTTACATGCATCTCTTTGTGGGTATCGAGGGAATTCAAAGAGTAAGGCAATCCTTTAGCAAAAGAAATTCAAGAGTTACACAGACATCAAGGCATTTATTACAAGTAATTTTCCCATATAGGCTCCAGGGGCATCAAAGCATCGAAAAATGATTTTTTAAAAAAACTTAGTAAAATAACACTTGAGCACACAAGATTACTTGAACAGCCATATAGCTATTTAAAAAAAATAATTAAAAAAAAAACTTTTTGTTCTTTGTCACTGGTAAACAATCACCTGAAGGCAGGAATGGGTAACTGAAAAAAAAGTCGAATGAAATCATTATCAAAGTACATATTATATTCCATATGTATGCCAAACTATCAAAACTGGAAGAAATGTGTGCCCATCCCTGGACGCTGAGACACGCAATGACGGCCTCCAACCTGAAGAGCTTCTTCTAATCACGTGTTATCAAAGAACGTATGCGGGCGGGCGTTGTCATGCAACATGATGGCACCTCTCGACTGCAGTCTTGGTCGTTTCCGTTACTGCACTTCGCACTTCAACAGCTGAACACGTCCAAGCCTTTATCTTTTCTATCTCAAATCTCGGATATTTACGGTACTACTACAACTAGCACTATCTCTTGGCATTTGACTGCTGTGATCATCTGTTGTTGTTTGGAGGCATGGAACTTCATTCACTTTCATTCAGGGAAATACGTACGCCTGTACCTGCTTAACTTTTAAACCAACTAACTACATTCCTCAAACTCCCACAGAAGTAATCTTAATGAAATATTCTTGTAACTAAATACTAACAAAAGTCTAGAAAACAATTAGTGGGAAAAAAGTCTATTTTGTATAGGTACGTTTGTTTATATTGCGAATCGCATTGTTATTAGATAATGCTATATTGTAAAATGACATAAAGTATTTCACGAGTTAAAAATTAATAGTCCCATTATGGCCGAGTGAATAAGGCACGGAAATGGTAGACGCTAAATTATGAAGGTCTCTCGTTCGGACCTACTGCGTGGCTGTCGATGTAGCGCTCTGGAGTTTTAGTTGGTTTTCTCCAGATGCAACGTGAATACGCGTTAGAATCCCTCGGAAGGTTTGCTGAATAAGGCACCTTCCCTTAGTCAGAAAACTTTCTGAGGCACATGTAGGCTTGCCACACACACACACACAAAAAAAATACAAATAAAATATTTATCACTTCTGAAATAATAAAAAATAGAAATTACTAATATAATTAATAAAACTTTGAGACATAGTTAATGCAGAACTAATTTTTAAAAAATTGATAAGGATTAGTATGAAGCAATAAAAGATATATATGCAAAAAATAGAAAAAAAACACCATAAAAATTATTTATCCTTTGTTATCTCGTTCTTGAATTCCCATCTGGTTTCTTTTCAGATAAGCAATTATCATTTTTCCCCTTTTTCTCAATTCCATTGAACTAGAGCTGTTCCCTGCATAACCCACTTTCGCAGTTCACGCAGGCAAATATCATTACATTCACTTAATTTAGTCATTAATAAAGCTTGGCCGAATGGATTTCACACTGGAAGTGGCTCCTAAATTGAATTTCCAAGTACGCAAAAGAGATTTTCCCAGATAAGCATATAAAGCAATATTTCTCTTTACTTTAAAAATATTTAAATAAGGAATTTCCAATACGATCTATGTGATGCACGTTAACCTTTGAAAGATAAACGATACTCGCAACGTCCTGAATTCTGTTGCGAAATTTCTTTACTAGAACTTCACAAGACTTCTTCGCGTTGGACTTCTTTACTGAAACATTCTTATAAATAAATTTTAATTACTCTATAATTACTTGCACGTGTAATATTTAGTAAAAAAAATCTCATGATTTCATGTATTTCATTGAAAAATCTTCAAAGGGTTCGTGATTTTTTTTAAAACTGTATACATTCAAGACCCATCCAATTCTTCGTTTACTGTAGATTTAGTTCCGTTAAAACTAATGGAAACGGCTGATTAAAAGATAATTTTCTTTTAGTCTGCCGTTTTAATTAATATTTTTGAAACAATAAGTTAAATCTAGAAATATTTTTACTGTAAAAATTAACATTGGAGCGTAGAACTTAAAAATGAAATTTTCTAGTAACATACATAGATTTTGGAGAATTTTTTGAGGGCATATCTTTCTATGTTGATAATGAAGGTATATGTTTTCAGTTTGATGTTCAAATTTGTAATAAGTTTCACTCGAGAAAATTATTTAAACTTTGTAAAATAGTATGTCATATTTAATAAATAAAAACACAAGAAAGTTTTTCTTGTAAAACAATCAAATAATCTTTGAATACATTTAGTTTGTTCAATTAGAACAATAATAACCAGTTTAAGAATTCAAGTATTTCATGAGTTAGAAGTCATTTAATGCAAGAATATTCCTGTAATACTCAATTTAGAAGTGGCTAGTAAGGATAAACATAAGATTTCCGGTAAATCTTAAAGAGGAAGAATAAACACAAAAAAATAATATAATAAAAAAATCTGTATTGGTATAAAGGTATTAACTGGAATATAAATATATATTGACTTAAGCGTTTAATTGCATTGAAATAATTATTAGGTAACTGTATTCATGTATATGCTGAACTATTTCCACTAAGTTTTTGAAAAACAATATCCTACGCTGTGTAATACAATCAACTAGCATTAGAACCAAAATCAAATACTTATACTCAAATGATAACTAAACGTCTAAATAAAAAAAAGAACTTCATGTATGTTACTTTTATTTCAAAACCCTTATTATGCTACCCAATTCACTGACGCCATGCTTTGTATATATATTGTATCAGAACAAGCGCAGAAGTTAAAAACTGTAACAATTATGAAATCTATAAACTAAAATTGAAATGATGCCTTAAATTTGCACTAACTGTTTTATGCATTGCTTAATTATTTAATGTTTAGCTAGATAAATTAAAATGCAAACACATCTAAAAGATAAAAACAAGCGAATTCGGATGCATCCTCAGTAGGATCTTTTCCATTCCGTTTATGTGACGTCAATACCGTTCAGATATTGTCAATTTACGATTGCGAACAAAAATTCGGTTGTGAATATTAGATGCCACAGTTTTACGATACTGACTCGAAGTTAAAGGAACATTTTACTCGGAGGGTCGTAAAAATCTTTCCAAGCAGCTCGTAAAACGATGAGGCATGCGAATAACACCCAATGCTTGTAACGATCACTAAAACGTACTCTCAACGGCCAATGAAGGGACAACACCTATTTGCCTAAGAGATAAAAATATACTACGTTGTACGTTGTGCACTGTACTTCTCTAACAGCCTTAAAGCATTAATGAGAAATAATATCAGAGAAGCTTATGAGATTAGAAGCCCATAAATTTAGGCTTGTGTAGACCTCTGATAGGAGCTTTCAGCTGTTCGGAAGATATATTATTTTCTTAACCATTTAGTAGGAGAAGTTTTATCATGAAACTGACTTCTGCATTTAATTTCTCTTATTAACTATTTTAATTAATAACTCATTTTAATTTTTATCTTGACCCTTTGAGGCATTTTACATCTACAGAGGGTGTTGATCACACATTTTTGTAACGATTTTGATTTTCTCCATGAAGTTAAATATCAATTTGGAAATAAAAATTTGATTGGCATCCAATTGTAATAAGGCTTATTGATCGTCTGCAGCATTAAAAATATTCTTTGCTTTAAAATGTCGCTGAAAAATAAACAATAGATCGAAGGCTATATTTTTGCGCTATCCGAAGAGAAATACTCTCATTCAGTTATTAAAAAAAAGATGTCAAAATCATGGTTTTAATATTTCTACACGTAAAATAAGTGACATAATTTATATGAGAGGAAAGAAACATCAAAGTTTATATTTCACTGGGGAAAAGGCAAAAAGTGCATAACCAACAAATCTACGTACACCTCTTATTAAATCTAAAGTCACATCTTATGTTTTAAAGGAAAATTCAACTACCCAAAGAACTATCCCAAAATCTTTAAATATCTACGTAGGAACTGTGAACAAAATTATAAAATCTGATTTAAAGTGAATCAAAGCAAAAAAACACGATGTTCATCTCCTAATGTCGAAACATGTTTCTCAGCGCAAGACTATGCGTAAATTTTTGCATGAAAGTTATTTGGCGGGTACAAAATGGAAATATGCAGTTACAATCGATGAAGATTGGATACATTTATCCGAGTGCAATAGAAAAATATCGATTTACTACCGCAAAAGAGGTAAAAAAACAAGTTTGTTTAGAGAAAACAAGGAAAGCTTTTCTAAAAGTTTGACGGCTATTACTGGATTTTCTTATATCGGAAAACTTACAATAAGGAAAGAATAAAGAATAGACAATATAGACAATAATGTCAAAATTATTTCGGAGTTCTATCAGAAGTATATTTTAACACCGATTTTTAAAGAAGAAATTCCATCCCTTTATCCAAACAATCTTCACTGTGTTAAGTCCCATCAGGATAAAGATCCAAGCTATACCTCTAAATCTACTGCTATTTTTTTTTTTGATAAAATGAGAAATGAAACTGGCATGGAAGCTATTCTCTTTAAATGCATCCCACCCAAGTCCCCTGACGTGTCTCTTATCGATTACTGTGCATTTGGACTTTTAAAACAAGCTCTTTATAACCCAAACATTGGGTGGACTCTGGAAGATTGTGAAGGAGGAGTGGAACAATATCAGCCTTGACGTTTTAACCCTTTGAGGCGCAACCCTTTCCCAATGCTGAAAAAAGGGCACCTGCGCGGGCACAGCCAGCTGTCGTCAAAAAGGGCCTCTAGATCTGTGGCACGAGATGAACGTTTCGATCGTCCGCCATCTTGCTGGTAGTGAAGTCGAGCGATGGCAACAGCTACCCTTTTTTCAGCATCGGGCCATCGATCCAGCTTTTCTCGCATTCTTCCATTTTTCAGCAGATGTCAGTGCTGTTAAAAATAATCGTGACCATTTTTTAAGGGGCTATGACGTGCTAAAAAGTAAAGGATTCTCGTGGAGCTATGTCAACCGCCACTATTTTTATAGAAATCCAATCTATTCTTCGTGACTGGCAGCAGTCAAAACGTCAGAGTTGGGTGTTTCCAAAGCGGGAACACTGCGCGTTAAAGGGTTAAGAAAAGGACTTCTATCTTCGAAATCAAGATGTAATAGGATAGTTCAGAGAAAGGGCTATCAGATTGAACACATTAGAAAATAAAATACTTATATTTATTTCTATATATATCTTTGCAAAATCGTTACAAAAATGTGTGAACACCCTCTGTATATAGGAGACCAACTGTATAGATTGCCCAATGCTGAGAAAGTGCAGTCGTTGCCACCGATAAATTTAATTACCGACAACATGGCGGTCGATCGAATTCCCCATCTAGAGCCCCTCGCACAGCTGGCTGCGCGGTCATACAGCGAACTGTGTAAGAAAACTTCTTTAGCTCTGTGGCGCTAGATGGGCTATTCGATCGA
This sequence comes from Cheiracanthium punctorium, assembly GCA_038373885.1. NCBI lineage: Eukaryota > Metazoa > Arthropoda > Arachnida > Araneae > Cheiracanthiidae > Cheiracanthium > Cheiracanthium punctorium. Next base: position 93,175 of record JAWZYV010015365.1, read on the forward strand.
CCGCCATGTTGTCGGTAATTAAATTTATCGGTGGCAGCGACCTCACTTTTTCAGCGTTAGGAACATTTACGATGTTTTTTTTTGCAATTAGCAGTGAAAGCTCAGAAATAAGGAGGTTTCGTGGAAGCGTTATTGTGAAACTGACTTCTACGTTTTAATGTTCTTTATTAATTTTTTAGTTAATATCTCATTTTAATTTTACCTTCTCATTTTCTTGAGAGTACCATAGTTTCAAATTATATTTGAATCAAAACCAACTTAAAAAATAATAAAATCTTTTTATCGTGGGAACCTAAAAAGCTTTAAATGAAATTCTGTTCTTGCGAAGACATTCTGTAAAAGTAATGACTCAGAAAATTTTAGAGAAAAATATAGATATTTCAGTTTTGAATGAGGAACATTTTGAAAATATTCGAAAAATTTAAAAAGCATTTGAGTCCTTTAAAATTAATGGTTTAACGAAAACTCATACAGAAACTACTGACTAAGAATATTGATCTCGAGTTCTTTTCAAAATATTTCGAAATATTTTAACATTTTCCTCTGCTTGCGAAAGTGAAATATCTACTTTTTCTTTAAAATTTTATTAGTCTTGAAACTTTTTATAGCATGTACTTCCCTTTTTAGAGCTCTACAATAAAACACTTCTACTGTAATTAAACTAAATAAATTTTTATTGGAAAAAATTTTAATGGGTAATTTAATTTAAATTATTTTGATTTTGTCAACTGTTAATAAATACCAGAACTGACATGCAAACATGAATTCATCTTTAAAATAATTTTTATTTACTTGGCCAGGTGCTATTCGAGCCCTGGCCGTACGCTTGATGAGTCTATGCCTTATCCACTGGACGCCATTCGGTTCGAAGTTTGGTTTTTCTCCATATGTAACGTGAATACGAGTTAGGACCCCTTAAAAAGTCAACCGAACAGACACTACCACACATCGTAGGCAAATTTCGTGTAGGCTTGCCATAACACAAACACATACATAACAGTTTAGATGGAAATTTAAGTTTCTAACTCATTATAGAAACACTAAATTCAGAGAAGAAAGAAAAAGTCACTTGTGAAAAAGTCTGAAAGAAGAATCCAGTCAGAAAACGCTTTTAGAAATTCATGCTCATGCTTGTAGATCAGACACCGACTTTGTTTTGTGGCACGTGTACTATATTGCATTCTCTGACAGATAGATCCTGCCTTGAAGTTAGCATAACGTCGAATTAATATGACCCATGCGAACGTATGGCAGGTCAGCGGTTAAACAGAGCCAGCTGATCATTCGAAGCTTACTACGTAATGATTAATTTGTCACATTGCGTGTACATCTGAAATGATCTCTCTTTGGAATCAATATAGAGTGTAGCTGCCGTTTGAAGCTCCGCTGGCTTTAAACAGGTTTTAACTTTTCGGGCGAAAACTAAAGATGTTTAATACGCAACGCTGAATATGAGAGAGAGAGAAGCATAGCAGAGTATGTCGGTACCGGGGCTTAAAGCATTTTGCCTCTTTCGTCGAATGAAGAATGTAAGGTCGCAAACACCGTCTTTCTTCATGATGGATTTTTTTAATGACTATGTCATTTTATCTCTTACACCTTTTATTGAAAATTGTCTCAAACATGCGACATAATTTATTGTATATTTTAATACTATTAGTTCACAACAGCTTTAAATCTATTGTTACACTATTTCGTAAGCTGTAGAATAGGCATCCCATGTATTTTTCTATAAACAGGTTACAATCCTAAAAATTTCAACATAGGGTGACCAGGCAAAATACACGAAAGATGACAAATAAAATGGCATAGTCCATTAATATTGTTTTAATATGGCAATAATGAAACTAAAAAGTTAGGAGGGTTCAAGGAGTCTCCCCTTGACGAGGCTCGAACAGCAGAGTTTTTTTCTACTTTGATATGTTATAGGGATTTTATTAGCACTTGAGTGCTATAAATTTCAGATAGCGATTTTTGTGTACACAAATGACCGTGTTTCAATTTTCGAGGGTGGCCATTGACAGCGGTGGTGTGTGTGTGTGTGTGTGGGGGGGGGGGGTTACTGAAGTGTCAAAACTCGCCAAGGTTTGCAATTTTTGGCAGCTTGGCTCCAAAACATGACTCATCGAAACTGAACCCAGGTTCGCGATATCCTTGTAAGTAAAAACGAAAATTCGTTTGTTTGTGTGTTTGTTTGAATGTACCGCATACAAATCCACACCGTTTGACCAATCGGCTGTAAATTTTACTCAAGTATGTAAAAAAAATGGAAACCAAATTTTGTTCAACATTTTAATCTTTCATAATCCCCCCTTTCCCCGATTACGAGGCTTTGAAATACATGCATTCTTTCAATAAAGAGTTTTTACCTCGCACAACAAGTGACGTCGGTCTTTGTTGTTGTTGTCGTCTGTGTCCATGGATGGACGACACTATCCATGGAAAGATGGATGTCATTGCCTCCAAGGAGGTTGGACTTCTACTTGTTGGTCCCTAATTTTGAACAGATTCCAGATGAGGGACCCACCACCACCTGAAATCGGCACCCCCAGAGGTATCGTTTAACAACTTGGAGGACATTGGAGCCACGACGGATTTTACGTGCACCAGCTCCCATTGGAGTACACGATTACACAGCAGTCAGGCCGAGAGGGAGATGACCCTCCCAAGCACTGGCCAAGCCGAATGCTGCTTCACTTGCCGTGTTCTTATGGGAACAGAGTTTAGCCCCCAGACCACTGTCAGTCTTTTTTCCTATTTTTCTCAAAAACTGTGGGTCGTACGCGTACAGGTACAGTTCTTTGGGCATTTTTTTACGTACTCCCAACAAGGTATCTTTCTGTCCGGAATTTGAGTTTTATTTATGGGACACCCTGTATAAATTTCGTAGCAGGCTATGCTTAATTACAGCAATAATACAAACCACTATCATAAAAACTTTTCAACGTTTTTGGAAAGAAAAGGATTTTAGCCTACCTCTAGATAAAATCTTTACATCAGAAAAAAAAAGCCAACAAAAGACCTTTCTGTCATTTGGTTATTTCATAACGCGCATTCTCTAAGTACATTAAATAAAAAAATACAGTGCCTGGCCATATGAATCTGACCACTGGGCACAGCAAATTTTATTCAAATTGTGTGTCTGAGAGCGCTTGCCTATAATATACATACCCAATTCGAGCTTATTCGAATACACAATTTAGATACAACCACACTTTTAAAAATTTGCGTGCATATGGACACAGTGTATGATAAATCTGTTATACAACCCTGGGAACAAATTATCAGTTCTACATACGCAAAAAACCTACGTGGAATGAACTGACCGTGTTCTGTAATATGTGTACCTAATTGGGCAGAATCGAATGCGCCCTTTAGAAGCTTGCGTACTTTCAAGACGCTACCATGGGTTGCAACGTATGGAAATTGTTTTCTGTAGTCATGTAAAAAATCTATACGGTTTATGGACACTAAAATTAGTACCAGTCGTACGGAAATGGGCTTTAATAATGCCTTACGGGAATGCCTTTTAAATAATGTTTTATATAATATGCGCACTAAATTTGTGATCGACTGAATGCACCGTTTAGGAGCTATCGTGTCCATTCACATGCACACATACACTTACATACATTCACTCGCACGACCATATTTACATACATATGCAGACACACATACATACATCACGGTAAAAATAGTAAAACTTGTAAACATATCAAAATGCCTCAAAACGTGAAAACACATCAATATACCTCAAAACGTATAAACACACGAAAATGTCATAGACAAATGTTTTCATCATTACAGTATTTTCATTGCATGGTGCATGTTCGAAAACCAAAAGTTACGTATCTACTGGTGGTCATATTAATATGGCCAGGGAGTAGGCGTATTGGAGACGAAATTTGCAGGTCAGTGAACAGAATTCGACGCACAATACTCAAAGGGTTAACATAATTGCTGAAATACAAATGTGATTAATTAATACATCTCACGTTATATAAAAGTTTAACCAAAAATGTGCAACGTAGTACAGTAAGTTTTCAGTACACTCATGAATTGATACTTTACATTGAATTTAAATGAGTACTGTTTCCCCATCGTAAACTCGCCCCTGCACACAAACACGCATGCGCTAACTGAACGAGTCCAATAGCAAAACAGGGTTGAGGATACAAATCAGAGAGAATGTTTACAAGTTGCAGACCGTTTCGGAATCATAGGAAAATGATAGCCACAAACGAGCCATTTTGTTTTCGAAATTAATAATGATGGTTTGCAGTGGCGGCTTGTGACCCGTTTCAGTGGTGGGGCCCGAAAAAAAAATCTTGCCAATTAAAATCGCGAAAATATATATACATATAGAACAACCTATCCCCACGTTCACACAGCGTAAGTATTTAAAATTTCTCAAATGACAAATAATTATCGAATTTACTATACAACTTTTGCTATTTTTTACTTAGTTATGTTAAATTGAAAAGTTTACTTTATTACTAAACAAAAGCCACTTTTAAATATTTAATATTTATGTTCTTTATAGCTGCCTGTTCATAATTTTTAGATGATTTAATTATTTTAAAATAAATAACATATATTAAAAATACATTCATACATCGCTTTTCGTAAATCAAGAAAACCAAAGAGAAAAATATCTGACTGCACTGCAAAAATACGATCACGCACATAAAAAATGATTTCCTCCTAAGCGGAAAATTTCGCCAATAGCTACCGATTGCCGAAATTTCCCCGTACGGTCGTGTAGATCACCGTGCGAGGGCCCGAACATCTGGGCCCAGAAGGCAGCACCAAATAAGCCGTTTGGAAGCCAAGTCAATTCCGCGTCAGTATGGCTTGTGCTCAATGCCAAATATTTCAACCCGGTGAACGGAGAAGAGACGCCCCATTCAGGGCAGGCCAGCCCATGGCCCAAGCATGGTTTAGATAGGGGGAAAATCGTATAACTATCGCTTTTTTTAAGTGCGTTTTTAATGGATAGTATTAAAAGAGTAAAACGCGTGTATTTTTTTAATGAAGATAAATTATTGAAAGAACTGCCTTACATAATAGGAAGATATTTTGATTTATACAGTGCTTAGTCGGTGGGGCCAGGCCCCTCTGGCCCTTAATGACGAGCCGCCACTGACGGTTTGATATTTAAAAACTGATTTCTTTCACTTAGATCAGCCCTTAGCAGGGACGTACACAGAAAAAAAAAATCGGAGGGGGTCCAAACGGTCAAAAAGGCAGAATTTTTTACAAAAAGACTTCATCATTCTTATTTTGTTAACAAAAACTGGAATTTCGGGGGGGGGACTCCCTGGACCACCCCCCTAGGTACGTACTTGGCCCTTAGATCATTTAAATCGTGTAGATCACTTAAATCACTTAGATCTTAGTCTCTGCGCATCTTTCCACTCATAACCCTTTCTGTATTTGAATCTGTCTTTCGTTTCAAGTACGTTGTAGCCAATTTTTAGGTGAATAAAACGCATCCATATAAATTTCAGAACTCTGCCACAACTATGGCAGCTCGTGCAAAAGCACCGGCGGCGGTTAACTTCCGTTTTCGCAGAATCCCTGGGGAAATGTTCAGGATTGAATGAGGTGAACTGTACGTCGTCTTGGAACTCATGTTAATACAAAGCTTTAAATACTGTAACAATTAACCACAATTTAAGGCATAAATTATGTTAAGTTTTACTGTCGAATTCTGCGGATGGAGAAAATATGAAACATAGGAGCCCAAATTTCAGTAAGTTTTTAAAATTATGCTTTCAATTTATAAAAGGATAGTCGCTTACCCGTGTTTTATCATTTTTGTGTTCACAAATGCTATTTTCAATATTTTATAGATATGTACCGCAGTTTTCTGGGCGCTAAACTCCGTTCCCATAAGAACACGGCAAGTGAAGCGGCATCCGACTTGGCCAGTGCTTGGGAGGGTCAACTTCCTCTCGGCTCGTCTGCAGTGGGACCGTGTACGCTCATGGGAGATGGCTCCAATGTCCCCCAAGTTGTTAAACGATACCTCTGGGGGTGCCGATTTGAGGGGTTGGTACCTCCTCTGGAATGGGTTCAAAATGAGCAGACCATCGGGCTAAAGTTCGATTCCTCAAACTGGCGCCCACTAAAAATGGAAGGCGCCCCCTCTGCCCATCGCCTCCCTATAAGGGGGGGTTCTGGCACCGCATGCCGTTGTCAGAAGGCACAAGCAACAACAACACTGTTAGGTACGTTTCGAACGAAACAACAGGGTTCACCCTTATTAGCAGCAACAAAATCACCAACCCTACAGGACAGCGACAAATGAGGTAAATTAAGGTGATTTTTTAATAAAGAAGTGGGGACAAATCAGTGTCGTGTCCCCCATTTTGAAACAAAAACTGAAGCAATTCTGTAAATTCAATACTCTGCTCAAATCAATTTCTATTTATTCAACGAAAGCATTATTAGCATTTATAACTAGTAACAGTAATAAGCTTTGTAGATTTTTTTTTTAACACAAAGGACTTACCAGAAATTTTCCTATGAGTATAAAAATTTTCACGTTACTGTGATTCATTGTTTATAAGCAAGTATGTGCTCAAGGCTTTAGAAAAAACTCTAGAATTTCAATTGAAAATGATAGTAATGCATAATACTGTTAATGCTTAATACTGTCTTCGCTATATAAGGTATAGTTCCAATTTTTCTTTTCATCTCATTCATAGGTATCGCTTTCAAAAATGAACAAAACTATGATCATTTTTCCAATATTAAAAACTGACTGATTCCTCAATTATAATAAAATGAAAAATATTCGGAGTCGTATTTAAATTTCGAATCATTGCATATTCACTTTAAATATCTCATAATGGAAAAATGAATTAAATGAAGGCACATCTCTGAATTCTTGTTTATTCTTCTAAAGAAAGCAAAACCCCATTCCCAAGCCACAAAAGAAATTAACATAAGAAATGTTGCTTAAGTATAACGGTTTCGTTCTGCCACATGTTTAAAAAACAATAATTCCCAAATTCTCTTTGAAGTAGCATTACACAAAACAAATTTAAATCCAAAAAAAGAAATAGTTTATATTTTTTTCTAGCAAGAATTTTCCATTTCTTTGGATCTGAAAACGTATTTTCTTGCAATTGCAAAATTTATAATGCTTTTACTCTGAAGCACATATTCTTGGAGCAGAATTTAAACAACCTCAAAATAAAACTGAAATTCTTTTTTAGGATGAAAAAAAAAGTTTCTTAAATCGCAGACAATTTTTATAGATAAAAATCTAATAACGAAAATACCGTTAACTCGCACGAATAGAGATTTATATTTCTGCAGTAAGTGCCCAATCCTTATCTGCAGAAATTATTCTTAAACGCGTAAGTATAATATTAAATGACAGTTATAAACCATTACAGGGAAATCCTTAAATACTGCAGTAATGAATTAAAACACAGAGCGGGAACATTGCGCGTTAAAGGGTTAAAGAATCGACAAATGAAATTCATTTCATTTTAAATCTACTGGTTATCTGTATGTTGGCTATCAATTCGCAATTATTTACCAAATCACGAAATCGAATATGTACTTATGAATTAATCTACCAAGCAGAAATGCAATAACTGTTCTCCTTTAACTGTTTCAGGTTCCATCACAAGGAAAAGTAAAAAACATAATTTATCAGTAAGAAACAAAAACATGTCTTCTCCCCGCAGATTGATTTTCGGGGATTTCCAAAGCTCATCTCTTAAATTCTCCAAATATCTGAGATGCCGATAGATACAAAAAATTGGAGGCTTAATCATCTCGGCTAGCTCTTATGCGTGGAGATTGTGGAGCGCCAAAACATCGGAAGCCAGCAGATAATAAAAGTCAGGAATTTCTTCCAAGCATTTATCGCACAGCTTTTCGAAGCTACGAGGTACTTTTATAGAAATGCATCTTTTCATGATTTTTTCTTTTTTTTAAATAAAATAAATTAGAGGAAGTAGTATCTCGAAAACTTTTTAGAGATTCTGTTTTTAAGCCGAAAAATATCAATAATTTCTTTTACTTCTATTTAAGATTAGTATGGTTATCTGCCG